>CAUYQG010136447.1:0-16740 GCA_963574415.1 Tarsius wallacei | reverse complement strand
CAATACAGGAATTCATATGGAAACTTAAACGAACACGAATAGCCAAAACAATCCTCAGCAAAAAAAACAAAGCAGAAGGTATCACACTCCCAGACTTTAAACTTTATTATAAAGCTACAATAATCAAAACAGCCTGGTATTGGTACAAGAACAGGCATATAGACCAATGGAATAGAATTGAGATTCCAGAAGCAAAACACCAATTTCTCAACCAACTCATCTTTGACAAGCCTCTACCACCAACCACTGGGGAGAAGAGAACCTATTCAGTAAATGGTGCTGGGAAAACTGGGTGACCACATGCAGAAGATTGAAACAGGACCCCTGCCTATCCCCATACACAAAAATCAACTCTAAATGGATCAACCTAAACATAAAACCTCAAACTATAAGAACCTTAGAAAATGCAGGAGACAATCTTATGGAAATTGGAACTGGCAACCAATTCCTGATCAAAACCCCAAGTATCCATGCCATAAGAGATAAGATAGACAAGTAGGACATCATCAAACTGACAAGCTTCTGCAAAGAAACCATCAAAAGAGCAGGGAGACAGTCCACAGACTGGAAAAAAATATCTGCCAACCGTATGTCTGACAAAGGCCTAACATCTAGGATCTACAAGGAACTCAGACGTGCTGAAAAGAAAAAACCAAACAGCCCCATTACAAAGTGGGCAAAAGATATGAATAGACAGTTCTCAAAAGAAGACATACGAGCAGTCAACAGATACATGAAAAAACGTTCAGCCATACTAATCATCAAAGAAATGCAAATTAAACTACATTGAGATACCACCTAACTCCAGTCAGAATGGTCATCATCAATAACTCAAAAAATAACAGATGCTGGAGAGGATGTGGCAAAAAAGGAACACTTCTACACTGTTGGTGGGAGTGTAAACTAGTACAGCCTCTGTGGAAAACAGTGTGGCGATTCCTAAAAGTTCTAAAAATTGACCTTCCATATGACCTTGCAATCACTCTATAAAAAGGATACTTGCACACGTATGTTTATCGCAGCATTGTTCAAAATAGCAAGAACATGAAACCAACTGTGCTGCCCATCAAAAGAGGACTGGATTTTTAAAAGTGTGGTACATACATACAATGGAATATTACACAACCACGAAGAACAAAATCATGAACTTTGCAGCAACCTGGATGGGCTTAGAGTCTATAATACTGAGTGATCTTTCACAGAAACAAAGAACTAAGTATCACATGTTCTCAATCATAAGTGGACCTTGAACAACTATTGTAATACTATAAGAAAAGGATTGACAGTAGCAGGAAATGGGGGGAGGGAGGGAGAGGTGGGGAGGTGGGATTGGCAGCAGTGGGAATCTGCCAGGGGAAGGAAGGGCACCCTCATCAACAAGGGTACCTGCACAACGAATACTTGTATACCTAGCCCTGAATTGTACCCCACAATTTTAAAACAAAAAATTTAAAGGTGAAAAAAATCTCTTAAAATAAAACAGTCATTAATCTTAAGAATTAAACATCTTCTTTTTATATGCTAATAAAAATATTGAACATGAAGTGATTAAAGAGTAATTCTCTTTCATTGCAATTTGCAAATGGAAAGAGGGTATTTAATGATGCAATACAGAAATGCATCCCTAATATCTCCCGGTTGGAAATCCATTTTCTCCTTGGACTCCAAGCTCCTCCTACCCCTACAGCAGTGAGAGAGAAGTATCTAACAAATAAAAAACAAAGAATGCAGATTTTTTTTTTTAGAGAAACCAACAGGGCTGAGGCATAACATACCATTTTTTACAAATAAAGCCAACTATAAGAATGTAACAGGCATATTAGAAAAAAGCAAAAGAACCATTGTGGTGGCAATTCTGGAGGCAGAGGCAGGAGGATCTCATGAGGCCAGGAGTTCAAAGGAAGCCTGGACAACAAAGCAAGATGTCATTTCTACATTTAATTAATTAATTAAATGAAGAAAGATCTAATAAATCAACTTTTTTTTTTGGAGTCGGAATCTCACTATGTCACCCAGGCTGGAGTGCAGTGGTATGCTCACAGCTACCGCAGCCTCGACCTACTGGGCTCAAGCAATCCTTCCACTTCAGCCTTCCAAGTACAGGCGTGCACCCCCACACCCAGCTAATTTGTTTTATTTCTTGTAGAGACAAGGTCTCACCAAGTTGCCCAAGCTGGTCTCAAACCCTTGGGCTAAGGCAACCCTCTTGCCTCCGCCTCCCATAGTGCTGGAATTATAGGCATAAGACACCATGCCTGGCTATTTATCAGTTTTTTTTAAATGATATCTGAAGACTGTTCTTGGAAAATATGTAAGGAAAAACTAATAACATTATCTGATAAGTTAGCAAAGCCATGAAGCAAGAATCTGACATCCCATATCAGCCACGTGGGACACAGAAGAGGATTCAGATAGAACCAGAGCCATTTTCTTCTCCCCAAGGTTAAGGTTTAGGATGAGTATTCTAGGTAAAGAATCAATAGATCTAGAATGTATGGAGTCATATAAATAGCACTCATTGTCATCATTTTGAAGGCTCTTAAGTATACATTTTATCTGTATATTATATATGTAGACAGAATATTCATACACACACACACACACACACACACACACACACACACACACACATGTATATACAAACATACATGCAAAAACAAATATGTATAGGGATTAGGTAAGCCAGACTTGAAAACCAGATCTAGGGTTAGGGTTAGGGTTAGGGTTTCTGACATCTACATTAGGGAATTCCTGTCTTAATTATGGCTATTTCACTTTAGGTACGGTATGTTTCATATTACTCTAATAAAGAAAATATCCAGGCTGGGAACAGTGGCTCAAACCTGTACTTCCAGCACTTTGGGAGGCCAAGGTGAGAGGACTGCCTGAGTTCAGGGGTTCGAAACCAGCCTGGGCAACTTGGTGAAACCTTGTCTCTACAATAAATCAAAAAATAAGCCGGGCATGGTAGCGCGTGCCTGTAGTTCCAGCTACCTGGAAGGCTGAGGCCGAAGAATCACCTGAGCCCAGCAGGTGAGTCTGCAGTGGCCACGAGCATGCCACTGCATTCCAGCCTGGGTGACAAAGATTTAGACTCCAACTCAAAAAAAAAAAAAAAATAGCAACAAAGAGATGGGGTCTCACTAGGTTATCCAGGCTGGACTCAATCTCCTGAAATCAAATGATCTTCCTACCTTAGTTTCCCAAGTAGATAGGACTACAGGTGCATGCCACCACAATTGACTGTATTTTTTTTTTCTTTTAAAACATGTTTTGGTACAGTGTAAGATTTAATTTGGAGGGAAAAAAATGTCATTCTTTTCTTTTTTTTTTTTAGTTGGAGTCTCACTCTTGTCACTCAGGCTGAAGTGTAGTGGCACGCTCAGCGGCCACCACAGCCTCAACCTGATGGGCTCCAGTGATCCTTCCGTCTCAGCCTTCCAAGTAGCTGGAACTACAGGCGCATGCCACCACACCTGGCTAATTTTTTTTTTTAATTTATTGTAGAGATGAGGCCTCACCAAGTCACCCAGGCTGGTCTCGAGCCCATAGGCTCATGCAATCCTCTCACCTTGGCCTCCCAAAGTGCTAGGATTATAGGCATGAGCAACCACACCTGGCCTTCCTTTTTTTTTTAAGTCAGGGTCTCACTTTGTCACTGGATAGCAGTGGCATGATCATTGCTCACTGCAGCCTCAACACGTGGCTAATTTGTTATATTTTTTTGTAGAGACAAGTTCTCATACTATGTTGCCCAAGCTAGTCTCGAACTGGTTTCAAGACTGCTGGTACTACAGGCATGAGAAACCATATCCAGCCTCCACCACTATTTAAAATGAAAGTGTTGAACACCACTATATAGCTATCGAGAGAACATAACATGGAGTCAATATACCCAATGAGCAGCCATTTTAACATTGCCTAGAGCTGTCATGTTTTTCTAGCAGTTCACTTTAATTTACCCTCTAATCACTAGCCAAGGATAGAACCGGTTTCTCAGAGGTAGCTATTAATAATTGCTTGACAACCCACTCCTCAGCATGATTTTTACTAATTAGCTTTTCTACTTGAAGTATTTGCCTCTACCCATAAGACCCAAGTTAATGTAATCAACCCTTTGTGACCCTCATGACACAGACAGACCCCTTCCCCATGGCAGCAATCATATGACTAACCCACCCATCTGCTTACTGCCCATCACCTGATGTCAGTACCTATGATTACCTGCCCACCATGATGACGTGGAACAGACAGCCACCCAATCACCTTAACAACCTGCCCCCACCACCACCACTCCCACCCTCTATCCCCCACCCCCACCCCCTGAGTCAAAGGGAAAGTTTAAAAGGATTCAACTTGAAGCAGCCATTTGCCATTGCTTTGTTAAACTCTGGTGTGTCCATGTGGCTCTTTGAGCTATGGTCGCCATGCTTCCTAGCTTTGGCCCCTACCCCTACCCTGGGGAGGAGAATCTTCTCTCTCTCTCTAATTCACTTTCTGGTCATTGCCTTGCTAAGCACTGGCCAAGCTGAACTGGCAAGCCATCTGGAGGAAGCCAAGAGGGCCATAACAATGGTCGGGAGGAAGGGGGTCCCTGCCTAACTATTATTTCTCCTTGCAATATCTGCTTCTGTAAATAGCCTATTTAAATCCCTGCTACCACTCAAGCTATACTGCACACACACAACAATGTAAACTGCACGTAAGCGGAAATGTAAACCTGATATAAGGCAAAACTCACAAGAAGACGGGGCCCCAGGACTTAGGCATGAGTCCCCTGGGCCCGCCAGCGTAAATAAACTTGTGTTCTCCTCACATTCTAGGAGTGTAGCTCATCTCTCAACTTCGGGAGTCAGCTCTGCCACAACAAGTCCATGTACTCATTGAGCTATGGTCAGGTCAGGTTTCCTAGCTTTGGCCCTCTCCCCTACCTTGGGAAGGTGAATCTCCTCTCTCTCTAATTTACTTTCTAAGTAAGCTATATTTTCCAGTCTAACTTCTGTGCAATTTTCTGCATCTTTCTTGCAGCACTGGATCATACACTTGGCACCGCCCCCACCCTCCCCACATCAGGACTGACCTAACATTTTGGAGACCACACTGGGATATATTTTTACCTAAAAGTTATTTAGCTACTATGATTCAAACTTTGAAATCACTTTTATGAAGGTCTGGGTGCACTGTTTAATTGTGTTGTTTAACTTTCTTCATGTTTGTGATAAATATATTTATGTTTCAAACTACATACATGTAGGTGTAAACTTCCCACACATAGGTACATTCGACTGGAAGTTCCTGGAGAAATTACATTTCTTTGTATCTCCTATGTTGCATCCAGTACAATGCCTTCATAGATAAATTTTTTGAGAAATAAATTTAATTTAACTAGTTAAATAAACTCACATTTTTTTGTCCTGGGGAAAACACTTTTAATTCAGTTTAAAATATGCTACTGATAACAATGAACATGCAATGTCACCAATTTTATAGGTCAGAAAAGAAAAAAGTTTTAAGTTACAAACTAGTAGAACATACTTTCCCTGCAGAGGGACCACTAATGTGACTTGTGTGTTCTAATTAAGCTTTTTTTTTTTTTTTTTAAAGCTTAGCATTCAGATCTGCATTCTTACGTGATTAATATTCACCACCATACTTTTATGCAGATCACATGAAAAATGAACCTTACATGCCAGGATAACTTGCAAGAAATTACTATTCATCACCATGAATAAACAGGCCCACAATTATAACAGTGTCCACTGGGAAAAGTGGGAAAAAAAAAAAAGAAAAAGAAAAAGCTGTCACTAAGGTCATGTAAAAGTTTACATGAAAAGGGGGAAATAAATAATTCATTTTTATACTGAAAACCATACAAATGCTTTGAGTGAGTATTAATATGACTATTGTTGGGGCTCAGAAAACAATATCCCAAAGTATGGTACTTTGGTATGCTGAGCAACTTTGAATTAAAAGAAATTGGAAAACCTTAGAAGCTGCCTCAGAACCAAGGACTTGCTAACCTTCTCTTGTTTCTTGTGGGGGTATGAGTGCAGGAAGGGGATCTCTCTGGAATTTTCTTATCTGACTGAGGAAATTTCCTCCAAAAGAAATGCAATTGTCTTAAATCTGCTCCCCAGAAATCTCATTAAATAACCAGGAAAAATTAGCTACTGGAGAAAAGACTAAAAGTCATCACCACACCCAGACAGACTTTTCATCCATTCTTCTGAGGGCAGCTCCAAGAGATAACCCAAGAGACTTGATCTGCATAATAAGACAACCTTTGTTCGCAGTGCAGTTCATCCTCTCATCTTCCTATCAATTTTTGGTTTCATTCAGTTTCCAAAGAGAATCATTTACAAATGACTGCCGCTCCTTGGGCAAAAAATCATTTACTATTCCTCTAAATTTGTCTATACTACCCATTTCCCTCTCACCTAGGAGGACAGTGCTATCAATATAATAAACATTATACTCAAGCTGTAGCTATCTGGCTCTTCTTTGAGAATCATATTTTATATGGCTCCCATGCTTATGCATATTAATAAATTTGCATGCCTTTTCTCCTGTCTATTGTCAGTCCAACAGATTTCAATCTTCAGAGGGGGAGGAAAATTCTCTTTACCCTTATAACTATCCAGACCAAAAACAAAGGATGAAGTTCTTGACACTTGCTATGACATAGATGAACCTTGAAAACATTATGTTAAGTGAAATTAACCAGACACAAAACAGTAAGTAGTGTATGGTTTCACATATATGAAATATCCACAACAGGCAAATTCCTTTGAAGACAAAGCAGATTAGAGATAACCAGGATTTGAGAGTGGAGGAAATGGAGAAAAATTGCTTAATGGTTACAGAGGTTTCATTCAGGGTGATGAAAAAGTTTAGAAAATAGATAGTGGCAATGTTTTAAGCTAATAAATTTGTCATGATTATAGCATCAATAAAAACTTATACATGAACAACTCGATAAAAATTATAGAAGATAAAGATGAAGTTTCTCAGAAAGTTTAACAAAAAGTAACTGACTCCAGGATGCAAGACACTGCTCCTGCACCTTGGGACTGAAAGTAAACTGAACCATTAAAGGCACAGTGACCTCATAGGCATATAACAAACATGTATTAAGCACATAATTCCTATAGCGCACTGCAAACTCTGATGATTCAGATCAGAATCAGTCTGAAATCACCATCATCCAAGGTTCATTTGTAAATAATTTAACAGGCTGGAGAGGATGTGTGAAGAACTATCTTTTTATTTCCAAGAATTCATGAACATATCTAGAACAAGTCTTATGAATGGACAAAGAAGGTAGGCTTGTACTTCGCATGACTTTCCAGGAATCTGACTCACCTGCCCAAAAATATCTGGTCCTTGGCTTGTTCTAACATAACAAATTTCTACTAATGAAAAGCTTTCAAGGTAAGTCTTCAGATAGAGTATTAAAATGGAAATGTTAAGAAGAGCAGTGCACATTAAAATTTTAGTATAGGTTAGGGAAGAGAAGTTATCACAGAGATGGGCAAAAATTATTAACTAGAAGGACTAAGACAGGAATAGTGCTGCATGGCCGTGGGAGAATGGAAAAATACCAAGTGGCAGTTAAGAAATCACATGACTTACAAACAAGGACCTCTTTATCAGAGGCTCTGAAAACCTGGTTATAAGATTTAACATTCGCCCCTAGGTTAATCTAGTTTAATCCAACATGATGATGGATTTGACCAGCAAGTGACCTCCAAGTTCATTATGCCCTCACTGTAATACCTTAGCATGCTAAATGACACAATTACCAGTGCCGTGATAGTACGGTTGTGACAAAATATGGGCAGAAAAGAGAATGGTACTCAATTCCAGGAAAACCCAACCTCCTTCCAGACAACCATGAATATTCCACCCCTTAGTTAGAGATAGCTATGAAAAGAAAAACCCCAAACCCCATTGGGCCTATCTTACTCTCTCAAGTAGACCCACATTCTCTCTCTTGCAAGTGCACATTCAAGTTACAATAAAATTCTTTTCTTTTTGCTTTCATTTACATGTTACTCTGACTTGACCTTGAATTCTTTTTCCTGATGGTGTCAAGTCTCAGGCTGAGGTTGAGGGTCTCACTTGCCTCAGGAGACCCTCCTCAGTCCACCAGCAGCATCCCAACAAGCCCAGTTTGGTAGAATTAATGCAGTAATCATTGAACTTTACCATTTTCTTTGTCCAGGTTCTGAAGTATGCCTATTTTTACAAGATAGATTTCTTTTCTTTTTTCTTTAGTCGGAGTCTTACTCTGTCACCCAGGCTGCAGTGCAGTGGCACGCTCACAGCCACCACTGGGCTCAGGCGACCCTTCCGCCTCAGCCTTCCAAGTAGCAGGAACTACAGGCACATGCCACTATGCCCAGTTAATTTTTTGATTTATTGTAGAGATGAGGTCTCACCAAGTTTCCCAGGCTGGTCTCAAACCCTTGGACTCAAGCAATCCTCTCGCCTCAGCCTCCCAAAGTGCTAGGATTACAGGCTTGAGCCACTGCGCCCAGCACAAAATAGATATTTCTAGGCAGTCCAGTTACTGTTTGTCAAAAGTGTAATATTCTACAAAGAAAGAAACTCTAAACTCAAATATCCATTCTTCTTCAACGTGTACACTATCATATCTGATGGGTAAGAGCCAACTCTGTTGAACTGACAAGGAGTAATCGAAATTACTAATGGCATGTAGCATGTCCTATATCAACGAAACAAAAAAATGTTTAGGAAGAAGCCTCTTCAATTTGTATCAACAGGCCAGGCACAGTGGCTCACATCTGTAATCCCAGCACTTTGATTCTGTAAACCAGTAAAGGTTACAAAAAGTTACCAAAATAATTTGAATAAAATGATCTCAAGAGGCCCTTTGTATAAAAAACACTCAAGGCAAATAAAATGTAATAAAATGACAAAACCAAAAAAGGTGACCTTCAAATCTAAGAATGGGGAACAAAAATAAGATGGTCTTAAACTGAAGTTCTATGTAATTTTATTATTTTATTATAAGTCAGGGAACCCCAGAGTCTACATTAAAGGCAATCTTATAAAACTTAAAATAAGAAATAAAAAATACTAAAAATAATCCTAAATAATTTAGAGATATCTGAAAATAGTACAGAGTGATTAAAGGCAGTAAAATAGAAAAGAGACTTTTAAGTATACAAGAATCTTGAAAAGGCCTATATAGCTGAGGCTGTCGATCAGGGAGAAGGAAGACGGACTGCAAGCCCCAAACATCATGTGCAATGTAAGGAACAGAATGCAATACTAGAGAAACACCAATACTCCTCTGAAGGAAAAAATGGGTGAGTATGGGTGTGATGGGGGTTTCCAAAAAGTAAATTTTGCTGACTTCAAGAGAGTGAGATTACTGAATGCTTTTAATTCACTAAAAAGGTTCTGAGACCCTATTATTTGTTAGGCACATTCAAATATAATATTTTATTTCAACAAAGTGCCAAAGAGATCCAGGTGAAGAAAAAATTATATTTAATTCTGAATACTGGAGAAGATGCCATGAAAAAGATAGCATTTGACATTAAAGATTAGACAGATAGAATGTTGACAAAGAGAATGAGGTGGCAGGAATTCCTAACAGAAGGAACAAGAGAAGCCGGGCTCGGTGGCTCAGCCTGTAATCCCGCGCTTTGGGAGGCTGAGGTGAGTGGACTGACTGAGCCCGTGGGTTTGAGACCCGCCTGAGTGTTGGGAGCCAGCCACGGAGGCTCACTGAGCGTTAGGCTTCCACAAACTGCAGTTTTGGCTTTTACACAACTTACAGTTCAAACTCGGGTCACATCTAAGAGCCTTTGTACTGGTCACAGGCTTCTGGGTCATGATTTTAGGATTTATTAAAGTTGAGTAAGGTGTGAGTTGTAGAATATAGTTTTAGAAATGTAAAACAGACATTTTGTTGAAAGAATGAGGCTAGGTTATTTACAGGTAGCCCACTGTGAACTTTGGACTGGGTCACGTTCCAAACATTCTGGGATGGGACACTTTAGCTTGTAAGTAAGTATTTAAGTTTTTATAAAATCGTTTAACTTGGTATTAGCATAAACATAGGATGACAAAGGTTTATAGGATAGGTCAGTCACGGATTCATATGATGAAAAGGGTTTAAAGGATAGACTGTCATGGATTAAGGTTAACATCTGTTACAGGATTTTTCTTCCTCTTACCTGAAAAGAACATTTGGTGGGTGGGGGACGCCCCTCACCTGACTCTGTATTCACATGAAAGACATGTGAGACTGACTGTGCAAAATTTGGGGATAAAAGACCTGTTGTAATTCCCCATAAACGGCATCTGCATCCTCATAACAGGTGTCCAGTTTCTCTCTTTCTCTCCCTCTCTCTCTTTCCCCCCTTCTTTCTTCTCCCCCAAACGCCGACGCCATCTCCACCTTTGGGAACTCCTCGACTTTGTGGGAGCAGGACTCCAGCACCTGGGCAACCTGGCGAGACCTCATCTCTACAATAAATCAAAAATCAGCTGGGCGTGGTAGCGCACACCTGTAAGTCTGGCTACTCGGAAGGCTGAGACGGAAGGATCGCCGGAGCCCAGCAGGTCGAGGCTGCGGTGGCCGGTAGCGGCCACTGCACTCCAGTCTGGGCGACAGAGTGAGACTCCAGCTCAAAAAAAAAAACAGAAGAAACAAGAGCAAAAACTAAGAAGAAAAGATAGGGTGGAACATATACAAGATATAGTGTGAGAATATACTAAGTGTATTAGTTGGGGTTCTCCAGAGAAATAGAACCAATAGGATATATATAAATATATAGGAAGAAATTTATTATGAGGCATTGACTCATGCAATTGTGGAGGCAGAAAAGTACCACAATCTATAAGTTGGAGGTCCAGGAAAGCTACTTGTAAAGTTCCAGTCCAAATCAGAAGGCCTCAGAACCAAGGGAGCCCATGGTATAACTATCAGTCCACAGACTAAAAAACTAGTGAGTCAATGGTATAAGTCAGGGTCTGAGTCCAAAAGCACACAAACCAGAAGCACCAAGAGCAGGAGAAGATGGACATGACAGCTTAAGAAGAGAAAGAACAAATTTACCTTTCCTCCACCTTTGGTTCTATTCATACAATGGATTGGATAATGCCCACCTGCACTGATGAGGGTGCTCTTTACTAGTCTAAAAATTCAAAGGCTAACATTTTCCTAAACCACTTTCTCAAACACATCCAAAAATAGTGTTTTACTTGCTATCTGGACTTTCCTTAGCTCAGTCAAATTGAAAAATAAAAGTAATCATCACAACTAAGAAATACTGATATATAATACTGGTGAAAGAATGGCATGACACTGTGAAGGTTTTCTGATGATGAGCCACGGACCAAAGAATTATAGGGCTAAGATTTTTATGCAGGGATATGATATGATTAGTCTCCCTACTATACATTTAACATGATTAATATACCATGAATATTCTACCCCTAATATGAATATTCCACCTCTTAGTTAGAGATAGCTATGAAAAGAGAAACTCTAACCCCACTGAGACTGACTCACTCTCAGGAGTATGCTGGTACTCTCTTATATCATGAGTGTGTATTTCACTTTACAATAAACCTTTGCTTTTGCTTCATTCTTCATTCACAGAGACTAAGAAGGAGACCTTGTTTTTTTGGGAGGGGTTTTGTTGTTGTTGTTGTTTTTTGAGTTGGAGTCTCACTCCATCGCCCAGGCTGGAGTGCAGTGACATGCTCACAGCCACCCCAGCATCAATCTGCTGGGTTCAGGTGATCCTTCCACCTCAGCCATCCAAGTAGCCAGAACTACAGGCACGTGCTATCACGCCCAGCTAATTTTTTACATATTTATTGTAGAGACAAAGTCTCAAACCCCTGGGGCTCAGGCAATCCACTCACTTCGGCCTCCCAAAGTGATGGGATTACAGCCACCAAGCCTAGCCAAGAAGGAGACCTTGTTAAAAAAAAAAAAAAAAAAAAACTTGTTTAAAACAAATAGATAAATATACATAGAAGAAACAAAACAATTTTCAAAAACACATATATGTCACACAGTGGTGTTATACAGATAAATAAAGTAGGGTCAGAAAGAAAATAAGTGCAGAATGGAAGGTATTACAATTGTATAGAGAGTAGTTACAGACTCTCTATACAATTGGGTGACAGCCTAAGCTATAAGAATATTCAAGAATGATCTCCAAAGACAAGACAATAAATGCAAAAACCCAGAGTAGGTGACCACTTAGCCTGTTTGAATGAGAGAGAGAAAAGGAAGGATGAAACAGAGACAAAGTTTCAGAACACCTAAGACTTTATAGACACTATAAAAACTTTGCCATTAAAAGTCAAGCCAGAATTTTATACCTAGCAAAAACATCATTAAAAATAAAGGCAAAATAAGAATTTCAGAAAAATACAAAAAGAACTTATTACCAAAAAACATAAAACTAAAAATTTTAAAGGAAGCTCTTCAGGTTGAAGTGAGAAAGGGGCCGGGTGCAGAGGCTCACTCCAGTAATCCTAGCATTTTGGGAGGCAGAGGCAAAAAGACTGCCTGAGCCCAGAGGTTCAAGATCAGCCTGGGCAACTTTGTGAGACCTCATTTCTACAATAAATCAAAAAATTAGCTGGGCGTGGTGGCACATACCTATAGTTCCAGCTACTTGGGATTTTGTTTTTGGGTTTTTTTTCTTGAGTTGGAGTCTCACTCTGTCACCCAGGCTGGCGTGCAGTGGCACACTCATGGCCACCACAGTCTTGAACTACTGAGCTCAGGTGATCCTTCTGTTTCAGTCTTTCAAATAGCTGGAATTACAGGCGTGCACCACTACGCCCAGCTAATATTTTTATTTATTGTAGAGACAAGGTGTTGCCATGCTGCCCAGGCTAGTCTTGAACCCCTGGGCTTAGACAATCTTCTCACCTCAGCCTCCCAAAGTGCTAGGATTACAAGCGAGAGTAATCACGCCCGGCTAGTTCAAGCTACTCGGAAGGCTGAGGCGGAAGGATTGCCTGAGCCCCGCAGGTCGAGGCTGCAGTGGCCATGAGTGTGTGTACTCCAGCCTGGACAACAGAGACTACAACAACAACAACAACAAAAGAAATTAGTGAGATAGGAATAACACTAGGTAGTCACAGGAGAATGGAAAAATTCCAGGTTAAGAAATCACATAACTAACCAAGAAGGAACTGAAACAAGCTGCAAAAACAATGGACCAATAATGCCCTGAAAGAAAAACAAGATGTGGTTAAAAAACCAGCTAGAGTCAGCTAGAACCAAAATGGAGACTAATCTGCCTGCAACTGTCCCTCATTATATGCTCATTGTAATATATTAGCATGATAAATGACACACCTATCAGTACCAAGACAGCTCCAGTTGTGACCAAATATGAGCACAAAAGGGTAGGATATCCAATTCCAGGAAAACCCCATCTCTTTCTCAGAAAAACCCATGAATATTCCACCCCTAATGTGAATATTCCACCCCTTAGTTAGAAATAGATATGAAAAGAGAAACTCTAACCCCATTGAGCCTGACTCACTCTCAGGAGTATGCTGGTATTCTCTTATATCGTGAGTGTATACTTCACTTTACAATAAACCTTTGCTTTTGCTTCATTCTGACTCATTCTTGAATTCTTTCTCATGATGGTGTCAAGAACCTGGGTACCGGGCTGAGGTTGAGGGTCTTACCTGCCTCTGGAGACCCTCCCAAGCCTACCAGCATCAAAAAGAAAAGGATAAACACAAAGAAATGAAGAGTGCTGGAAATATTATAACAATGTACTATTGGTCTTATAACATTTACAAGAAAAATAGAAGTATACTATTGTAAGGTCCTTATATTATATGTTAAATGTATAATATGATTTCACAGTAGGCATGATATTAGAGAAAAATGTTTCAAACCTAAAGCAAACAATCCAAAAACAAAGAAGTACAGTTAATAAGCCAAAAGAAGAGATAAAATGGAGTGTGGAGCATTAAAAAAAATTCAATTCAAAGGAAGGGAGAAAAAGAGACGACAAGAACAAAAACAAAAATCGGTTAATAAAAAAAGGAAAATAAGTAATAAAACTTGGCAAGAAAATTGTCTACCAAGCAACATATTTCAGATAGCCTGCATTAGTGCACCTGTTAGGAATAAACCTGAAAACCAACATCTTTACTAACGGATATAAATCTCTGCCTAAAGTTGTCACAGACAATTTACTGCCTTGCTTTCCTTTCAATGTGTCACAAAATACCTGTGCACGATTTTCAAAGGACACCTTTTAACAACCCACACATTTATAAATATCTTCTCATTCAAATAAGTTTGTGGGCCAGGCACAGTGGCTCAAGCCTATAATCCCAGCACTTTGGGAGGCCAAGGCAAGAGGACTACCTGAGCCCGCGGGTTCGAGATCAGCCTGGGTAACATGGTGAGACCTCGTCGTCTCTACAATAAATTAGCTGGACGTGGTAGTGTATGCCTGTAGTTCCACTACTTGGAAAGCTGAGGCAGAAGGATCGCCTGAGCCCAGCAGGTCAAGGCTGCGGCGGCCACTCCAGCCTAGGCAACAGCGTAAGACTCCAACTAAAAAATAAATAAAAAATAAAAATAAGTTTGTGAAATGCTAGCCGTCACCAAATAAAGCAGCAATTGAGGATTTGTAAAAAGAAAATTAAGCAAAATAGTTATTTGTAAAAGCATTTTGTCATCATTGGTTCACAGAACCATTATGTCTATAGCTTTTTTACCAACATTCAAAAAGTCTTCCATCAACACATCTGTTTGCAAAATATACTTTATATAATTTCTTATCATATATCTGTGGAGGCCAAAGCAACTCCACCTTGGAAGTTAATCTACCATGTTGACTTCGAATTAACTCTAGTTCCAGTAGGACCTCCAAGATTTCCAGTTTATCTATTATTGCTTGTGCAAGAACAGGTACTTTTGGTAAACACTGTCCTCAGGTCAAACAACCTTGACATTACCCTACTTCAATTGTCCTACACATCCCTTCTGAATCACCCTTTCCCTATGGCATATAAGCTTTATGTCTGGAGCATAATGGTACAGGAATCCACCATCTTGTCTCACTGTCACCCAAGTCATGGACATGGCTTCTATTTGTAAGTCCTTATTAAATGTTTTTTTCTAGCCGGGTGTGGTGGCTCACGCCTGTAATCCCAGCACTTTGGGAGGCAGAGGCAGAGGTAAAAGGATTGCCTGAGTCTGGGGGTTCAAGGCCAGCCTGGGCAACATGGCAAGGCCTTGTCTCTACAATAAAATAAAAAAATTAGCTGGGCCTGGTGGCACGTGCCTGTGGTTCAAGCTATTCCAGTTACTTGGAAGGCTGAGGCATAAAGATCACCTGAGCCCAGTAGGTTGAGGCTGCGGAGGCCATGGATGTGCCACCGTACTCCAGCCTAGGCAACAGAGTAAAACTCCTATTCAAAATAAATAAACAAACAAATAATAAATAAGTAAATGATAAATGTTTCTTTCTAAGGAACTGGATATGTCAGCCTCTTTCTTTGGCCTCTCAGCTTCCTCAGACTTCAGTGGTAGTTTTCCAAAAACCTGTCTATGACAAAACAATACTATACTTTCATATAGTAATAATAGTGATCAAGGACCAAATATATTGTAATTCATACAGGCAGAGGTTAATGATGCTAAAAAGCATTGTTTATTTTTAATTATTTTGTTAATGTTGCAATTTGCCCTAATTGATTACATATAATCTTCAAAAACTGCAGGCTCAATGTAAAACTATCATAGCAAGAAAAGCTTAGGTCTGTTTCTAAGAGCCAATCAAGACTGCTGAGTGACCATGGGCAGAATATATGTGGTGAGGACTTGGTGGTGGAGCCCCAAATCCTTTGCAACACACAAAAAAGCAAAATTGACCCTACTCATTTATGATTCCATTAAGAAAAAACCATAGCTCTCCAGGTACCAGAGATATAACACCAACATAGACAACAAAAACCACAGCACATCCATCTTCTCAGTTTTGTCTGAAACTGGAGTATCTTCTATACCTCCACAGCACAGATCTTTGGAATGCTACTGTAGCATGAACTCAGCACTCACCATTCCCTTACATGCCTATGGCTTTCTACTGCAGGCCACAGCTACTATCTGTCTATAAGGGTTCACTGGCTGGAAGCTGGCCTGAGATAGCCAGAAACCAGCACCAAAGCTGAGCAGGAGTGGATGAATAAATCCTCTAGTTTTGTTGACTTCAGGAAAGATAACTTTGAGGTGGATTCTGTGCAGCTTCACAAAAACCCCCAGTGGGACTCAGCTCTAGTTGGCAATAGTTGATAGCCTGTTCATTAACACATCCTATATTGGCCTTATTCTGTCTTACTGTACTTACTTTTACTTTATTTTGATAACTTTATAATTATGCCATTTTTTCCAAGAAAAAGGAGTATCTTTAGTTTTGCTCAATTCTACTTTTGGACCTTTAGAAGTGCTTTATAAACTTTTCTTCATATAAATTTTGTACATTTTCAAAGTTTAATTCCTGAGTATTTTACCTTTTCTGTTGTTCTTCCAAGTGGGGTTTTCACTTCCATTATATCTTCTTTCTGTACTCGGCACAAATGTTTCTGGCTGCCTCTGCTGCCTTTATTCCTTTGTGAAAGTCAAACAGAAGAATATGTTGGGAGTGTTCATTTTTTTCTACGTGCCACTCCAGCTTCCTTAGCTCACAAATAGCACTA
>CAUYQG010136444.1:0-52963 GCA_963574415.1 Tarsius wallacei | reverse complement strand
TCCCCCCCCCCCCCCACGTTTGGAGTAAGACAGTTTGGGAAGGAAATAGGAGTTCACATTCCTATTGATCACTTTCTAGAATGTAAAGCGAATCTCATGAAGAATTCAGGAACAAAACCTGACAGATCTCTTAGTGGGCATCTACCAGCAGGATCCATCCCTAAACCATCCCTAAGGAAGTATACGACGTCCATCTAGATTTGAGCAAGCGCCCCAAATTTGCTTGTCACTAATTTCAGGCAGGGAGCAATGCACAGGCTTCCCAGACAGACCCGGAGTTTGTCCCGGCCCTGCCATGTGCAGCTGTGAGTCATTGGGCCAGCTCTTAACTTCTCTGGTTCTCAGTTTCCTTGCTTATACAAATTTTCCTTTCAGGACTGTCATGAAATTTGGAGATAATGCGTAGATCTCTCAGTGTCCAGCAATGGCTCAATGAATATTATTTTTGAGATATTATCTGTCTGTTTAATCTCTGCCTAGGGCCAGTTTTAAATAAGTAGCAAGGCATACTTTTTTTGGAGCAGAAGCAGCCTAAGGTCAAAATGGAAACAATAGACACTGGAGGCACTAAAGTGGGGAGGGAGGAGGGAATATGAGGGGTTCAGAAGCTACCTAACGAGTAAAATGTTCACGATCTGAGAAACGATCTGAAACCCAATCACCACCAGTATACCATATGCCCATGTAACAAACATGCACCTGTACCCCTTGAACCTAAAATAAAAATTAAAATGTAAAAAATGAGATAACCAAAAATAAGCTTGTCTTTTGTTAAAGCCTAAAACCATGGAAGACATCTTCCTGGTTGTTGGTTATCCTGCAGAGGAAGAATGCCTTGAGAAATAGCGAGATCCGAAAGGTAGTTCCCTCAAAAAGGATGGGGCAGAGATCTCTGCTACCAAATGGCCAGTGATCCCTTTCTGTGATCCCTGTAGGACCCCAAGAGATGGTGAGCCCTAACACGAGATGGTGAGCCCTCACAAGAAGTCAGTGACCTGGCTGTGGATTGGAAACTTTTGAGTTGTCAAACTCGTGGGGCTGTCACAAATGCTATGGGGAACTGACTGACACAACCTCATGAAAGTTGGATGCCTTTGCTCTTCCTAGAGGAAAAGCCAAAAAGAACTGAAATTAAATTTCCTCCTTAGAGAAAGAGGCTAAGGATCAAAGTGTAATTTGATACCGGGCATAGTGGTGCACACCTGTGATCCCAGCACTTGGAGGATTGCCTGAGACCAGCCTAGGCAACACAGCGAGACCTCATGTCTAAAAGAAATCAAAACAATTAGCACCGTGGCACACACCTGTAGCCCCAGGTACTCTGTAGGCTGAGGCAGGAGGCTTAAGCCCAGGGGTTTGAGGCTGTGATGAGCCGTGATTGTGCTGCTGCTCTCAGCTTAGGCAACAGAGTGAGATGTCAACTCAAAAATAAAATACTAAGAAAACTGGCTGACCACATGCAGAAGATTAAAACAAGACCCATACGTATCACTATACACAAAAATCAACTCTAAATGGATCAAAGACCTAAACGTAAAACCCCAAACTATAAGAACCTTAGAAAAAGCAGGAAATTGGAACCCTTATGGAAATTGGAACCAGCAACCAATTCCTGATCAAAATCCCAAGTGCCCATGCCATAAGAGATAAGATAGACAAATGGGACCTCACCAAACTGAAAAGCTTCTGCAAAGCCAAAGAAACCATCAAGAGAACAGGGAGACAGCTCACAGAATGGGAAAAATACTTGCCAACTGTATATCTGACAATGTTCTAACATCCAGGACCTACAAGGAACACGCCAAAAGGAAAAAAGGAAAAAAAGCAAACAGCCCCATTAAAAAGTGGGCAAAAGACATGAATAGACACTTCTCAAAAGAAAAAAACAGACACATGAAAAAGTGCTCAGCCTCACTCATCATCAGAGAAATGCAAATCAAAATCACACTGAGATACCACCTAGCCCCAGTAAGAATGGCCATCATTAATAAAACAAACAACAACAGATGCTGGCAAGAATGCAGAAAAAAAGGAATGCTTCTACACTGCTGGTGGGAATGCAAACTTGTACAACCTCTTTGGAAAACAGTGTGGCAATTTCTGAAAGAAATAGACATTGAACTTCCAAATGACCCAGAAATCCTCCTACTGGGAATATACCCAGAGGAACTAAAATCATTCTACAAAAAAGATACCTGCATACTATGTTTATTGCAGCACTATTCACAATAGCAAAAGCATGGAACCAATCATGCTGACCATCGAAACTGGACTGGATAAAAAAAGTAGTACATGCACACAATGGAATATTATGCAGCCATAAAAAAGGACAAACATATGGACTTCGCAGCATCTTGGATGGGTTTAGAGCCTATCATACTCAATGATCAACCACAGAAACAAAGAACAGAGTACCACATGTTCTCACTCATAAACAGACCCTGAACATTTATCATAATACTATAAGAAAGGGATTGGCAGTAGCGGGATATTGCTAGGGTAGAGTTGTGGCAGGGGGTACAACATCAATAGGGGTACCTGATCTCAAACCAGGCAAAGCGGGGACCCAAGGGAGGCCAAAACTTTACCTGTACGATGACCTCTTATATACCTAATCCTGAATTATACCCCACATCTTTAAAATATAAAATAAATTAATAAATTTAAAAATGTAATTTGTTCTGCAAAAATACAGAAGTGTGATTTTCTATAAACTAGAGTGTGCAAGAGATAAGATCGCTACCTGCCACATCCTCATTGCTGTTATAATTATTATTACTTTTAATATTATCAGTGATATTGGCAGCACGATGTAAGAATTTCCAGAGACGGCAGGTCTATGCTGTCTCGAGTAAATCTCCCCCTAACCTTCACACTCCGCTTAAACATAGGGCTGAGAAATGCTGACTTCTGGAGTAATCTGAACTCCAAATAAATCTTAGCTCCAACCTCTACAGAAAAGGCTAACGTGTGAGATGTTAATTCATAATGTTGAGGTCCATAGAAAATGAGTAAGGGGCAGAATTTTAGCAACTCCTTTCTCCCACCCAGATATTTAAATCTATTTCTCATGGTGTTCACACACGGTTGCTCGGCTCTGAGGGCAGTTGTCTGCGTGTGTGTGTGTGCAAACATGCACATAGGGGGTGCTTTGACCTGCTGATATTTGATAACAACTGCTAATTAAAACGAATGAAAGACACAGGCTATTCTTAGTTCTTGGTGCCTTTACCTGGATACTACGGGCGATCTCTTCACGTCCAGCCAAGATCTGGGACAAGGTCTGTGTCCCTAAAACATTTCTCAGAGTGGTCTGAGCCAGCAGAAATGTGGCTTGATGGACGTCATTGACATTAGCCACTGCTGAGACAGCACTGTAGATTCTGTAATAGACGACGCCATCCACCTGAGTGGTCACAGAGTCTCTGGTGAGGATCTGTAGAGCAAGAACAGGAAAACTCACGCTCATGACTTCCCACCTATTGGCAAAGTGACAGCCATCCCAAGAGCCCTCCTCCACAGGAGGACAGCAGCATTGGCAATTCATGCCGAGGTCACCTAAGACCTGTCCTGGCTTGAGTAGAGTATCTTCCTAGCTGATACGAAATTCCTCCAGATGTGGCCAAACCTACCCCTGTAACTTCACCTTAGAGAAGTCTTACATCCCACAGGAAAAAGTCCTTGGTTCCCCATACTTCCATTTTAAAATGCAGCAGTCGAGCCCTTCTGGCGTTCTACTATCTTCTATTTTCTATGCAGACAGAGACCACGTGTTTCCCTGATCCCTGTATTCTTTTTTTTTTTTTAAATAGACAACACAGCAGTGCTTCTAAGAAAACCTAGATGGCACCAGAGACCATGTTCCATATTCAAGTAAAGAAAACATAGTTTGGCTTTAGAGAGGCTCAGCATCAATTGTTTCGAATGTAACAGGGTGTTTGAGAGAAAACGAGAGATTTCTAGGTGTACTATAGGAGCAGAACCTAGAGCGGTCTATTACGGGGTCAGAAAACCCCACTTGAGGTCACTAAGCAGTCCAAGCTCTCCTATGACTGGAACTGAATTCTCAAGTAAATTCGCTGAAGTTGCAACAGTGGCATGGAGACATCATTGTTAGGTCTTGATTTAGGTTCCTGAGCCAGAGAGAAGAAAATTAACCTGTATTCGCAACTGCTGGGGCTCTGCCTTCTCACCGCCTCTGCCATCCCCCGTCCTAGATCCTACTCACATTTCCTTTCCTCTTCCTGGGCCACTTTAGTTGTAAGAGGATGCGACAATGTTCAGTAACTCTGTTCCTCCTCCCTATTGCCCGGTGACTGTTCGAGTCCGTTATTTGTAGTACTCCAATAATAAAAAAGCACTATTTACAATCTAAACACACGGCCAGGTGCAGTGACTCACACCTGTAATCCCAGCACTTTGGGAACCCAGGGTGGGAGGATTGCTTGAACCCAGGGGTTTGAGACCAGCCTGGGCAATATAGCAAGACCTCGTCTCTACAAAAAATTAAAAAATTAGCTGGTTGTGGTGGTGCACACCTGTAGTTCCAGCTACTTGGAAGGCTGAGGCAGAAGGATCATCTGAGTTCAGGAGGTTGAGGCTATGGTGAGCTGTGATTGTGCCACGACACTCCATCCTGGGTGACAGAATGAGACCTTGCTCAAAAATGAATAAAATAAAATCCAAACACAGGTGGGTCCTGTGCGTCCCCTGCTCTGTCCTTGTACCTGCTCCCACTCCGTTGCATTCAACACAAAAACAATTTAAAGTCAAAAGCGAGTGAGTTATGGAGATATTACTAAAAGTCCTCTGAGACGATGGCAGAGAGGGTATTACTATAACCAACCACTGTCGTCTGTCTGCCCTCTGTCAGATTCAGTTCAGCGGCTTTGTACAGTGTCTACCGTCTCTTCCAAGTCTTACTCTGTCATTTTCCATCCCAGCTTCCCTGTTCACTGGACCTCTTCTCTCAGGTTTTCTCTGGCAAAGTCACTCCAAGCCTTCTAGAAATTCAGCTCTAGCGCTTAGATTCATTCTCATTTGGCAAAACAATAGCTAGGTAATTAAGGAACCTCCGAGGGCAACTCAAGAGAGTCTCAGGGGGTATGCAGTTCATTCTCCTCCTTCAAGTTTAAATATTCACTATACAAGTCCAATGGTCTGTATCATAGGAGTGATACAGGCTTGATTTCTAGTAGTGTTACCTCTTGTGGAGGAATGTTGCAAGTAACCATTCGGAGATCAACTTTGACAAACACATCTATGCAGGGGAGGACAAGGATCAAGCCTATGAAAAAGAAAATCAGTTTAAAGTTTCACCCTATTGAAAATAATGATAGCAAATAGTCTCCTGGCTATATGGTACATTGTTTTCATATGTTTCTCAGATTATCTTCAATGTGAATACATATAACTTTTGGGAAAAATGATTTCTTGACTAAAGACAAGTGATTGTTGGGCAGATGCAGTGGCTCATGCCTGTAATCCCAGCACTTTGGGAGGTGGAGGCGAGATGATTGCCTGACTTCAGGGGTTCAAGACCAGGTTGAGCTACATGGAGAGACCTTGTTTCTACAATGAATAAAAAAATTAGCCAGGTGTGGTGATGCATGCCTGTGGTTCCAGCTACTTGGAAGGCTGAGGCGGAAGGATCGCCTGAGCCCAGCAGGTCAAGGCTGCAGTGGCCATGATTGTGCCACTGCACTCCAGTCTGGGCGACGATAGAGTGAGAATCCTAATAAAAAAAAAAAAAAAAAAAAGAAAAGAAAAAGAAAAGAAAAGTGGTTGACTAGGAATTAAAGTATTTTGGTAAGAAGCTAACGATTCTTGATGTTTAATTTGTGGATTTTATTTTTTAAAACAATCTAGCGCCATCCAAGAGTTTAATTTGACATTAATCAAAAAGGATATTTTGGAAATTGCTTTCCTTATAATAAAGGTATCTATATAAAAAATTCAAGTAACAGACTGCCAAAATTTCTGGCCATCTTCAATAGTACTGAAGGAATATTGAATTCAGATCTTTCCAGGGTCTCAGATTCCCCAAAACCAACGTATTGCACAACTAAGAGTTTCTCCACCGCTCTGTTCTAGGTCGAGTGCCATGGCATTCCCCAGCTGTAAACATGTTTGCCTCTCCAAGTTATGAAGTTTTGGGATGGGGATTGGTCGGGGAAGGATGGGCAAAAGAAGCCTCATTCGAGAACCCTGTGAATGAATCCTTAACCTTTTCCTGGTGAAGTTTCTTTCTTTACTGCAAGAGTCACAAAGATTAGAACCACAAGGCATGACAGCGAGATGAGGACACCCATTTTCATTGATCAGGAAGGTTTTGTGTTACTTTTTCTTTCAAAGCAGAAACAAGTTTGGGGGTTAAACATCCTGTGAAAGACTGGTAGCATTGGCAGAACAAGCTGTTAAAATGCTTTTTTGCTGTTGTTTTATTTTGTTTTTCTGTGCCAGGTCACTGTGATTAAGACCATGACCCTTAGAACTTAGAGTTTAGAAGAGAGTTAAGTCCCAGCCCTACTTAGTGGACTAAGGACCAGGGAACAGTCACCTAACTTTTCTGAGCTTTGGTTACTTAATATATTTACAAGAGGGTCGTGAAGATTAAGCATGATTCAACATGACAATGAAATAAAGTACTAAGCCCATGCCAGGTGTGTATTAGTGTTCAAGAAGTAGTAGCTCTCATTACTAATACTTTTGTAGCCAGAGAATAATTTACAATCTGCAAAAGTGGAGAGGTTTTCCATGAGTAATTTGACCAATTTCCCTCTGGTTCTTACAATGTTCTGAGGTAACTCATTAATCCCAGAGACATTTATGACGAGAGTTGTTATCCTGGGACATTTAGCAGTGAAACCTTCTGGGAAAATTCACTGAAAAGAGATCTATTTTTCCCTAGAGCCCTCCACGTTAAGGCTATTCTGCTTCTCTTAGATCCAATTTTATTTTCACTTATAATCCCATCCCCACCAGGTGGAAGATGGCTGGGGAAGGGCTAGCCTTGTTCGGTTATACCTCTGTTGGACGATTCTAATACTCTTATTTTGATAAACTCATACGTAGTTCTTGCTCTCTTTTTCTTAAGTCTTTTATGAAATTAAAGCAAGATTACACTTAAAACGGCCAAGCCTCCTTCACAAGCTTCTCCTCTTAAAGTTTCCCATATTTTTAAATGTAACAGATACCTGAGAGCCTACCATGGTTTATGGCCAAGCCAAGTGCAAAGCTCACAGTACCACCATGCATAAGGAAGTTCCTGCCCCAGAGATCTTCCCGTTGAAAAGAGAATGATTTATTCCATTAAACTCTCATGGGGGCAGAAAGCAAGTGTTTCCAGAGAAAGATAGCTAATAACCATTGTGTTTCATGTGTTTTCAAAGATGCTGTTTTTGAGAGCCCCTGCTTTTAAGAATATTAGCGTTCACAATAAGAAATTACTATTTTTGTGAGTCAAAATAAATATTAGCAATTTTATATGGTTCAACCAAATATACACTAAGAGAAGTTATAAGTATTAAGTGAGTGCCTTACTTCTAGGGAGTTTTAGTACCTGACACCCCAACCCTCATCCCCACCTCTGACCAAAAAGAAAAAAAAATCCTTTTATAATATGGCCAGTTTGGAACATTTTTGTTTCCAAGGTTGTAGAGAAAGTATGAAAACAAATGCCATATTAAGTGTTAGAAAGTCTGAAAACTAGCCGGGCTAGGTGGCTCAGCCTGTCATCCCAGCACTTTGGGAGGCTGAGGTGAGAGGATTACCTGAGCCCATGGGTTCGAGACCCATCTGGGAAACTTGGTGAGACCTCATCTCTACAAAAAATCAAATATAAGCCGGGCGTGGTAGCACGTGCCTGTAGTTCCGGCTACTTGGACGGCTGAGGAGGAAGGATAGCAGGAGCCCAGCAGGTCAAGGCTGAGGTAGCCGGGTGTGCGCCACTGCCCTCCAGCCTGAGTGACAGAGTGAGACTCCAACTCAAAAAAAAAAAAGAAAAAAGAAAGTCTGAACACTCATCTTTACCTCCAACTACAAGGTCAATCTTAGGTAAATCATCAAACCTGTGTTGGCCTCAGATTCTTTATTTTCAAAACCAAAGGATCTGACAAAAGGGGTTATACAATGGCTTCCGGCTTTACCTTTCTATTAATCTACTTGTTGCCAGAGGAAATTACCCTTTGTTTTCCCATTAGCCCTTTTCAAAGAGTAAGAATCAAAACCAAGCTCCTTGAATACTCTCCCTGAGTAGCTTCATGGTATACACTGACCACTTATCCCTCCTGTCATTCTTCCCATATTCTCCTAGGGGCCCTGATAATAAGTGACATTCAGCCGACATAACCAAAGCCACCCTTGGCTCACATTCACCGAACTTCTTAGAGGGAGATTTAGGAAACAGGGCCAGATTTCTAACTCTTGAACTGGCGATCACGCCCACTGACTTGTACAATACGGCAACATTCTTTTATTGTACAGAAAGGCAAGAGCTTCAGCTTCCAGTAATTTTTTTAAAAATTTGACTCTCAATAGGTGCCACCAGAAAAAAAAATTGGAGGTGGTGGCAGCTGTAATAAGTGCCCCGATCTTTGTCGGGGGCAGCCACAGTATCATACCTGGCCCCTTGGCTTTGTCAGCTTGAATGCGTCCCAGACGGAATACAACAGCGCGTTCATACTCCTTAATGATCTAAGAGATTAAGGGAGAGCATTTAGTCTTGACGGCTTGCCCACGCATATGGAGAGCCCAAGTTATTTCCCAGGGTATTACCTTCAAGCACATCCCT
The DNA here is from genome assembly GCA_963574415.1 of Tarsius wallacei. Lineage (NCBI taxonomy): Eukaryota > Metazoa > Chordata > Mammalia > Primates > Tarsiidae > Tarsius > Tarsius wallacei. The sequence continues at coordinate 44,172 of CAUYQG010136444.1, read as the reverse complement.
ATGGAGATGGGGAACGTAATGATCATCAACAGACAAGAAAGGGAAAACAGAATCCAGCCACACACACCAAGCCGCTTACTGTTGACACCTAGGAAATGAGAAAACAGCAAGTTTGTAATGATATGATCCAGCTGTGTGGGTAAGGACACCCTATCCAGATAGCTTGCCCAAGCCTGTGGTGACTGAGGAGAAAGCCTGAAGCCATCCACACCCAGGAATGCAGTAACACACACACACACACACACACACACATGTTTATTCAGGTTCTTAGAAATTAGCCAGGCTCGGTGGCTCAGCTTGTAATCCCGCGCTTTGGAGGCTGAGGTGAGTGGATTGCCTCAGCCCGCGGGTTCGAGACCTGACTGGGCAACTTGGCGAGACCTCACCTCTACAATAAATAAAAAAATCAGCCAGGCGTGGTAGCGCATGCCTGTAATTCCGGCTACTCGGAAGGCTGAGGCAGAAGGATCGCTGGAGCCCAGCAGGTCGAGGCTGCAGTGGCCGGGAGCGGCCACTGCACTACAGTCTAGGCAACACAGTGAGACTCCAACTCAAAAAAAAAAAAAAAAAGAAAGAAATTAAAATTGACCTGTCCATTCCACGAAAAGCCTTGTGGCAATAAACAGAAATAACGATGATCACATTTATATAGGGCTGCCGTGGCTTATTATTCTCAAAACACATGAAACAGTATTTCTCAGAATATGATCCATGGACTCACACAGAATCCCCAGGTGCTTGGGTCCTGTGAATTCTCCAGGTGAAATTCAAAGCAACCTTTAAGGTAGGTAGGTGCTATTATCCCCAAATGGAAACAATGTGGCCTGTGGAAAAACATTCTGAAGAGTTTCTGGGTACGAGGTTCTATGCCAGCTCTCTCGATGTAAGCTCTTTTGCGTACCAACTCTGTGGCCTTAGGCCAGCTATTCAGTCTCTGAATTTTCATTTCGTTATTGCAAGGTGGGGATAGAAGTGACCCATTTTGGAGGATTTAATGAGGATTAAAAAAGATGACTTTTATCTGGCTGCTGGCTGATACATGAACATCTATACTTATAGATATGTAACATAAATATATAATATTTAATATTAATTCCTATTTTACAGATGGCCTGTTTTCCCGGGGACTTGTTGACACAATTTGATATGTGACATTTCTGACTTTTCATGACATTTTGCTAAACTGGCTCATCACATTAGCTCTCTTCTTGCTAATCACACACTATGACGGCAGAGGTGTTTTGGCTTTGCGAATGTTGCCTTGCAATAAGATGGGACTGAGTTCAAATCCTCAAACTGAAACTGTGTAGCTTTAATCACACCTTGGTTATATCACATCATTTACATAATTTCTCAAGTCTCAGAATTCTCGTGTGTAACACATGCATGCCTGACCAACTTTTTTATTTTAGAGTTTTTAATATTCACTATTTTCCCTCCTTTTTAATCCTTGTTTCTCCTTATTCCCTTCTCCTTGACAACCACCCCCACTCTCAGCCCTGTTTCTTCCAATTGATTCACATTCTCCACACACAAGCACTAGAACTAATTATAGTGACTAGATGTCTCCTTCCAAGTCATCGCACACGCACCATATGCTCAATTAATGTCTTCACTATCACCCTGTTTTCCAGGTCAGACTTGGGTCATCATTGCCAATTCCCTATCCAACCACAGAGGTCTCTAAGCCTAAAGGATACCACCTCAAATGCACTCCCACTTATCCACTGTACTGCTACTAATTATACAAGACCTTAACCCAATTTATGACTATTTAGGAAAGTTATAGGCTTTTGCTCTTACAAACAATGCCATGAAGAATGTTTTTAAATGTGTGTTTCTGTGAACTCGTGTAGGATAAATTCCCAGCAGTGGCCGGTGGCCATGTTAGGTGAAAGGGATTGTTGTTTACAATTCTGATAGATCATAAATGCCCTTCAAAGAGTTTGTGTCAAGCGCCAGTCTTACCACCTGTAGACATGTGCCTGTGTCCACATGTCCTGTCATGGTCAAATAATTCCTGCCTTCTCAACTGATTCATTCTGATAGGTAAAAAAAATTAAGTATTAATATACATTTAATATTAAAAACTTTTGAGGACAAAGGTTTTTACAGGTCCCAAATATGCATAAACAATAAGGGCTTGCCTGCAAACTGAAGTTAAAATTTCTAAAATGTCACCTGCCAAAGCCTTGGATCCACATTGAGGTGGATGAGACTATCATGATGCAAAATAGACACTCTGTGCATTCTCCTAGAATATGTATATCATGTATCAGTGCTGTCTTAGTACTAATAGCACAGCCTGTATATATACATTTTCACTGGGAAAAAAATTCAAGCAATACAAGTCTCCACAAGCACCCTCTCTTCAGTCCCACTTTTATCTAGAGAAATTCTATAGCTATCAGTCTGGTATATGTCCTTATAGATCCATTCCTATGTATTTACTTACATATGAAGAAGGAACCCCCCCCATGGGATTATATTGTGGAAGGTAGGCTCCTTGTAATACGGGCTTCCCCTGCTAGATAAGTGTTCTAAGAACCCATCAGCATCAGTGTACCAGCTAGTGTTGTGAGAAGCCGCGTTCGACTTCGATGAATTATTATTATTATTTAGATTTTTTCAACACGTCTCTTCATTTCATGATGGGTGATTAACATGAACAATCTGCCCAACCGCGCTGCGTGTTCAGCAGTTTTTGACCAAAAATGCCATGACCCCCCTGTCCTGCCCTTCCTATTCACCCAATTTCACCCCAGGTGACTTTTTTTTTGCTTCCCCAATGAAAAAAGTCATCAAAGAGAAACGTTTTGCCAATATGGAAGAGGTGAAACAAAAAAAAAAAATGAAAGAAGCACTAAAAGGCATCAAAATTGACGAGTTCAAAACTGTTTTGAGCACTGGAAAAAGCACCTTGATAAGTGTGTTGCATCAAATGGAGAGTACTTTGAAGGTGACTGAAGTTTAAACATGTAAAAATAAATACATGATTTTTATAAATAAATTACAGGGTTTATTTATTTATATATCTATATGTAGAAAATACTTGACTTTAAAGAGGACCCCAATAAAATAAGAAATTTGTTTTACCAACTTTATACTTAAACATTAAATAATGTTTATTAAATTTCTGAGTATTCATTGAAAAAAATACTTGGCTTTGAGTTATAGGTTTTGTTTTGTGATAAATGGCATCACACTATGTACCTAAGTTCCTGCTTTTTAAAAGTGTGCTATGTCTTGTGTATCTTTCCATAACGTTGCCCACTCATCTGCCTCATTCTTCTTAACTGTTGCACACTCTTCCATCCTAGACCCGTGTCTCTGTTTCCTTACCATTGTCCTATTGATTGACATTAAGTTATTTGCACTTTTGCCTCTACAGATAAGACTGCATTAACTGCTTGTACATGTCTCACTGGGTCAACATTCATGTCCATAAAATCTTGATGAAAGCAAGTTAAGGAGAGCCGGGTTCGGAGGCTCAGCCTGTAATCCCGGGCTTTGGGAGGCCGAGGTGAGTGGATTGCCTGAGCCCACGGGTTCGAGACCCACCTGGGCAACTTGGCGAGACCTCATCTCTACAATAAAAAAAAAAAAAATAACCAGGCGTGGTAGTGTGCATCTGTAGTTCCAGCTACTTGGAAGGCTGAGGCGGAAGGATCGCCGGAGCCCAGCAGGTCGAGGCTGCAGTGGCCGGGAGCGGCCACTGCCCTCCAGGCTGGGTGACAGAGTGAGACTCCAACTCAAAAAAAAAAAAAAAAAAAAAAAAGAAAGCAAGTTAAGAAGGCAGCATGGATCCTGGAACAGCCCCAAGGGCTCTGTGCTGAGCTTTAAAAATATTTCCTACATGTATTCCTTCTTTCCTTCCTTCCTTCCTTCCCTCCCTCCCTCCCTTCCTGGTAGCCTCCAGATTTTGCATAGTCTTCACCTAGGGTTGGGGATGTTATATGACCAAGGACTTCTGTACCTGCATGGGCCCCTGTGAGCAATACAAATCCTACCTAAAGGCAGCATTGTTCATTACTGCCACTCCAGGAAGATCATGTAGTAGGTACGTTGGTACTTAGGGTACCTGCACAGACCCATGGAAGTTACCAGCTACAGGTTGACAGCTGGGGCCCTGGAGTGAATGACTTGGGGGCATCTGCTGGGTCGTGCTTTCCTTCATGGGTGCCACCCTCCGGAGGCTCCTGTTTACCTACTCAGGTCCGTCTGTCTGTTTAGCCTAACCCTGACTTCTAGAAAGTCCACAGCTGCTGAAATAAGTGGAGACTCCCTTTTGCACCTGGTTGGGACAAGAACAGCAGAATGCTGAGTCAACATCTTTCAATCTGCAAAGGGAAATGGAGAGCCACGACAGATGAAACCTGAGGCCCAGAGCCAATGAAGGGCTGCAGGGCAATGCATCCCGAAATGTGGCATTTTGCCGCAAAGTCTCTCCCGAGCTGCTTCTACTCCCTGTTAAGATTAGTTATTGCAGGAAAGAGAAGGGAAATGATGTCATCAAGCCTGGCCTAACCTGTCCTAAAACAATGCCTGTCTCTCACGTTCATGCAGCTTCCAAAAAGAACTATGTGCAGGTCATTCTCTGTCTCCCCACGCATTCATTCTTCCAATTATTTGTTGCTACTCAGTAGAATTCCTCTACTTCTCCCTCCTATAACCTGCCTTACCAGCATGCAAGCCCCCTTCTTTCTGTAACCTCAAGAAGGCATTTAAGTTTCTGTAACTCACTGGGGAGTCGGGTCTTCATTCAGAAACCCCTGTGTATACACGTTAAATAAAATCTGTATGTCCTTTCTCCTATCCATCCATCTCAGGCCAGTGATTTATCAATGAATCTTTAGGGAGCCAAAGGCCATCGCCCCACACCACTGACATGAAGAGCACTCGGAGATTCCAGCTGGCAGAATTTAAGAGAGAACCAAGGCTCCACTTTGGGGCCAGAACATTTTCTAGTCAGTGTTGTCATCATCATCTTGATCGCTCTTCAAGTAAGGTGGCACCCACAAGTTCCATAGACTGACCATAATTCCTATCTACTTTTACTGCTCAGACAGTGAGGCCAAGCTAAGTTTCACCTGTAGCCATGTCCCTGGGGTGTGGTTCCTATTGCTCGGATACAGCCCTTTGCACCAAGGAAGATGTAAATACTCTTTAGGATGAGGAGTGAACACTCAAGTCAAGATTGGTTACTTGCGTGAGGCCAGGAAGTAGGAGAGAATGTTCCAAATCACTAGACCCACTGAAATCACTTTAGAAGTGGAAATGAATGATAGTAAATTAAGCAGGCTAGGCGACTTATTGCTCGTCTTTGACTTGGTCAAGAGGATTTAAATATTAGATCAATACTACATGCAGTATTTGATTTAAAATTATGCATTATTATAAATAGTCCTTTCTTAGCATAAATAACTGTTTGGGTATTATGACATTATTTTAAAAAATCGATATAGAATGATGTACATTACACATCAGGGAAATTAGATTTAAAACTGCAATGAGATAAGAATGCACAGCTACCAGAATAGCAAGCATTAAAGACTGACACTATCGCATGTTAGCAAGGCAACTGCAGCCCCCAGATAGACTGTTGAAAGTGCAAACTAGTACAACAACCTGAAAAAAATATGTGTAAGTATCTACCAAAGCTAAATGTATACCTACTTAGTGACTCCATGTTCAACTTCTAAGTTTTACCTGAGATAAATTAGTGCTGATGACAGCAAAAAAGCATATTCAAGAATGTTCATTACAATTTTATTCATAAAAGACAAGAAGTGAAGTGTCACACAAATCCATCAATAGTAGAATATATACAGAAGGTTGTGGTATGTTCACACAAAGGAATATTGCTTAGCTGAGAGAAAGAGAGCGAGAGACAGAGAACATTCTCTTTGATTCTATCATACCATACGATCTGACGTGTATGATTTCACTCAAGAACAAGCAAAATGAATATGTTTGAAGTCAAAGTCTTAGCTATCTCTAGGTCGTGGGGCTGTGAGTGGTTGGGTTGCTAACCAAGAGGGTACATGAGGACATGAGGAAGGCTTCTGAGGAACGGGAAGTGTTCCATCTGCTTATCTGGGTGGTGAAGCCAACCAGACCAGAAAAGCAAAGGCGATTTGTTCTAAAATTTCTACAGCAAGAGAGTCAGCCACCACCACTCACATGCTGGCCGAGACTCTAGGGCAGGCAGAGAACTGGAAAAGTTTTATGGTGGAAAAAGGGGATGGCTCGGTCTGCCTGACTGGAGGCTTCTAGTGTGGGCATGGGCTTCTAGAGCTGGGCATCCTGTGTGATTGGCTAGGGGGCATATTTCCATGGTTCTGATTGGTCCTGAGTTGGAAGCGGGGACAAAAATAAGGGAAGCTGCCAATTATTCAAGTTACTAATCAAGTCCTAGCCACTGAGGCTGATTCTTACAGAAGTTATTGTTTGACATCATGGATTGTTACTAGAGATAGCAATCTGGCTTTTTGCATGTCTGACTGGTTTCCTGGGATTGCAGATGAGGGAGTTGGTTTCCTGGGCAGAGGCAGATTGCTGCAAGTTGTGAGTCAAAGTTACATTTTTTATGTATTGTTTGGCCACTCTTAATTTATGTAGTCAATCTCGCAAGCCAAATACTTAAGACTTGTGTACTTTACTTTAAATACATTATGTAAGTTGGGCATTCCTAAACTGAAAATTGGAAATCTGAAATGCTCTAAAATTCAAGATTTTCGAGCTCTGACATGATGCTCAAAGGTCATGCTCAAAGAAAATGTTCATTGGAGAATTAATGTTTGACTAGTAAATATAACGCAAAGACTCCCAAATCTGGAAAAAGAGAACCCAAAATTTGAAACAGTTCTGGTCCCATTTCAGAACCCATACCTCAGTAAGTAATTTAAATAAAGATAGGAGTATGTAAGATCAGGCTAGTTTTGAGAATGGAAAATTCACTGCTCCCTCTGCATTCTCAGAAAGAAGAGAAGAGAGTGGAAACCACAAGCAAAGCCAGGGTGCAGAGCAGGGTTGAAACAGGAGGTATCAGTTGGCCTCAATTTCTAATTCAGACAACTCCACTTAGTAACCAGATGACATCTCACAGGTAACTTAGCCTGCTTAAGTCCTGGTTTCCTCCACTGAAGCATGATAATAATGACAATAACAGCTAGCTGTGAGGCTTGGAGAAAATACTACTTTCAGAAAAAATTATTGGCCCTATCCCGAGGCCCTCCAGCCATCCTGGTAACTGGCCGGGGCTTCCTAGAGGTGCGCTTTGACCAAGACAGCCTTAAAGCTTGCCTCAGCTTGAATAAACTTTAGACAGGTTTCTTCCTGACTCTAAGCGTCTGACCTCTCTTCTATTCAAGCATTTTCTTTATAAAACTTACCATTGTAAATTCTTTCCCTGCCCCTTTGAGATCTGAATCTTTTACAAAGACTCTTGCTGGTTTTTAAGGACTATTCTTTGGAATGTAAACATCCAAGAAGATAGCATTGCCTTTCTCCCAGTTTTTGCAGGAAGCAGGAGCCTAACTTCAGATGGCACATTCCTCCAAGTTGTGAAACTCCCCCATCATGAAGATATGAGAAGTATGTTGGTGAACACAGACATCCCTGGGTTCTCCAGGGCTTCCCCTCTAGCTTTAAAATCCCACCACACTTTGTTTCCATAGAGTCAAGCTCAGACCTCTCTCCTTTGTTGCAACAGCCTGGAATAAAGTCTTCCTTGCCTGTTTAACTTTGTTCAGGGCAGTATGTGCTTTGACATTTTATTTTGCTCAACTTTTTTTTTCTCTTTTACCAAATAGAATTCTAAATGTCAATTGTGAATGTTCTGGTCCATCTAAGATAATGGCTTCTCTATATGGGCAAGAACTCAATTTTCAAGACTATATAATAAAACTTCAAGACCTTGAGGGTTTCTACTGGCTAAAGTAAGCTGGCCGCTGAGATTATCAGCTTTTTCAGACAACTTCTGTGTCTTAAAAAGATAATAATATCAGGTCTTTGGTGCCAAACTACTCAATCAGAGTTGGATGAGGATCTGACCATCTGTGCTAGTCCCGTGAGTACCAATTCCAAGATCTTAAGAATTTTCTAGAAAGCCAGATTGACATTTTCAACTCCAGAAGGATGATTTGAGCTTTTAAGTCACATGAGCTTTACGACTCATTGTTTACTGTGAGTTCTTTTTTTACTATTTGCTCTTTCTTTTTAATACTTAGAATGTTATTTGGAAACAGAACATTCTAAAAGGTATAAACATAATGCACTGAATACTATAAACCCAACATCCAGGCTAAGAATTTTAACATTGCCAACACAACCAAAGTACCCTTGTGTACTTCACGGCCTCCCCTGGAAGGTGACTTGTCCCTAGGCTTCCTTATGGTGAATGCCATCCCCATCACCCACATGCAGCAACATGCCAAGCCTGCCCCTCACAGACCAGGCTTGACACGTGGGCTCTTCACGCATTGGTAATTTCGTGTTTTAAGGGGCAGGGCTTTTGGTGGTCGCTCAACATGAGTCTAGGTGACCCTGATAAGGGAGTCAAGCCACGTGCCAACAGTACATGGACAGCCCCTCCGGTAGGGAAAGCGACCCAGGTCCTCACACTTCTTTGTCACTTTGCACAGGGCTTTGTGTTCCCTTTTTTGAGTTTTGGACACAGTCATGCACCAATGATAAACCGTGTATATGAAGGTGGTCCCACAAGGTTATAAGAGCACACATTTACCATACCTTTTCTATGTTTAGATCTGCGTAGATACACAAATATTTGCCATTGCATGACAGTTGTCTACAGTGTTCTATGTTTAGATCTGTGTAGATACACAAATACCATTGTGTTACAGTTGCCTACAGCATTCAGTTCAGTAACACTTGCTGTGCAGGTTTATGGCCCAGGAGAAACAGGCGATACCATTCAGCCTCAGTGTGTAGTGGGCTCTACAATCTGGGTTTGTGTCAGTGCACTCTATAATGTTCACACAACGAAATGAAATCGCCTAATGATACATTTCTCGGAACGCATCCTTGTCGTTAAGCAGCACGTGACTGTCCACTCTTATCGTCACTTTTTTATAGTACACAGTGATTTTTAGCTAACATTTGCGTCTGCCCCGTATGTGTTGAGGGCCTTGGGAGCAGGAGTTTCGCTTTCCTGTCCCTTCTCCTGATTCACAGTGGATGCCAAACTGAGAAAGCACAAGCTTTTAAATGCTTTGAAGTACAATATCAGAATGATGCTCAGAAACACCGTAGAGTATTGATTTGCTTGAAAGCTCTTGTATGAAAATAATGATACATCAGACGAGATTCTGTTTTCTCTCAAGGAAGTCAATTGACCTGAAAATACTTGCATTTTCTTTTTCATACGTTCTGCCTTACTGTACCCCCATCTCTGCATCCTTCCGAGAAGGAAACCAAGAGAAAATATCGGGGGTGCCAAAAAGTGCATACACATTTTAAGAGCTGCTGCCTATGTGTCACTTTTAGTTCGCTGTCATCAGAAGTGCCTGGACTCTGATGGTAACCACTTTGAGCAGCTCCTGTGATTGCAGAAGTCAAACCTGACTGGGATTCATCTTGTCATCGGAATATATTGAGGGTTACAGTTTTAACCCAGTTTTTTCCTTTCTTAAAATGTGCATCCATTTTTTTTACACCTTCTGCATTTTCCTTGCACCATTCACCTCTCTCCTTACCTCTTGTGCTCCTAGTCCTTTCTGCCTGAAATAATGGCTCTGCCAACTATAACAAATACAAATACTTTGTCCTGAAGATTTATGCCCAAACAGCCTAAGGAAAGTGTTGTTTAACAATGGTAAATCAAAATCACCCTGAAGGTACAATAATGGAGCAAACCAGGATACATCTACACAAAATCAAAATATGCACAATATTTTAAGCTTGCAAAAGCATGAGAAAATTAGTATGGTTAATGTTAAGAGAAACAGGTCTGCAAAATTATTAGACAGTAGAATCCCAATTAGTGGAAACACATGTGCAGAAAAAGTTTTGGAAGAAAATTAACCAGATAGTTAGCAGTGGTTATTTCTGAGTGGTGGAAGTATACAAGGTTTGTACTGTTCTGAGTTTTCTTCATTTTTGCTCTAAAAGTAAAATTCAAGATAAAATATCATGTCAAGTTTAAAAAAAATAGTGATTTATGTTTCCAGAGCAAGAAAGACCAGACTCTTCCCAGGGGAAATATTAAAAGTATGTAGTGTGAGAAGGGTAAGAGTCTCACTCTGTTCCCAGGCTGGAGGACAGTGGCAAAATCACAGCTCACCACAGCCTTGGCCTCCAGGGTTCAGGAGACCCTTCTGCCTCAGTCTCCCCATTATCTGGGACTACAGGCATGTGCCATTGCACCTGGATCATTTTTTAATTTTCTTTCATAGAAATGAGGCCTTGCTTTGTTGCCTAGGCTGGTCTCAAACTCTTGGGCTCTAGCAATCCTCCCATTTAGGCCTCCCAAAGTGCTTGCATTACAGGTGTGAGCCACCACACCTAGTCTCTCTCTCTCTTTCTGTATTCACTTCCGATCCTGTGAAGAGTCAGTATCTTCAGCAACTTCCTGGTTCTTTTTCTAGGGAATCAATGACTTTAAGCACCAAACATAAAAATCTAAAGGCAAAAGCCTGGGGATAAATACGACCTTTTTATAACCTGTAATATATCTTCCTTCCTGCCTTTTTTCTCTAAAATATGCACACAACTTGCATGAAGGAGCACTTTTCAGTAAAGTGCAGAACTGTTGAACGGAAACACAGTGCTACTCAAAATGTCGTCTTAGTCTGGCAACTTCATCAGCCCTGGGAGCTCGTCTGGGTACACATCTCAAGCCCAGTCAAACTTAGAATACCAGAACCCGGGAGGTAGGGACCAGGAATCTGTGTTTTAACAAGTTCCCCAAAATATTCTTTTGCATATTAATTTTTAAAAGAGCATCTAAGATTTAGGTTATCTAAATTTCAATTCACCTTAACTCTTAAAAAACAAGACAGGAAGCTGGGTGTGGTGGTGCACACCTATAATCTTAGCACTTTGGGAGGATGGCATGGGAGGATTACTTGAGTCCAGGAGTCTGAGACCAGCCTAGGCAATGTAGTGAGACCCCATCTCTCCAAAAGTGTTTTAAAAAGTTAGCCGGGCATGGTGGCTCATGCCTGACTAGGAGACTGGGGTGGGAGGATGACGAGTCCAGAAGGCTGAGGCTGAGTGAGCTATGATCACACCATGGCACTCCATCCTGAGTGGAAGAGCAAGACTCCATCTCTTAAAAAAAAAGAAAGAAAGAAGGAAGAGAAAGGTTAAAAAAGGGAAAGAAAAAGAGAATGTCCAAAGCTAATAAGTGTCAGGGTTTCTATGCCTACTTCAAGAGAAAAGTTTATTTTCCAATTCAAGTAAATGGCTCTAAATGTATACTTTTTCTTTTACAAAATCATAACGCCAGATGCGTTCTCTAGCTCTACCTTGTACTATGGCTTCCTTGGCAACATAAGGTATAGGAGAGAGCAGTTCAGGTCACACAGATGAACATACGCACACCACGTCATCATCACTTTCTGGACAAGTTTTAAACTCTCCGAGATTCAGTATTCTCACTTTTAAAAGGAAATTATAAAAGAACCCACCTCAGGATTATTGTAAGATTTAGAAAGGTCGTGCAAGTAAAATGCTTTGCATGCATACTAGACTTGTGGGCTAAGTTTTGTTTTTCTCCACTTCTCTTCATTTATCAAACATGAGTGACTCAGACCAACTTTCTTTTTAATCACAGTGTCGTCAGATGGTATTTGAAGACAGAGAAAAGTCAGCCTCTTTAACATATCTTTGCTATTTAAAGCAAAAAAGAATGTAAAGATAAACACCTATTATAGATAGCTAAAACTGAAGAAAAAAGCTAGTCATGACTGCTGTTCAAGAAGCAAATAAAACCAGCATAAACAATGAATCCAAAGTCTTGGGCCTAAGTGAGATTGAAGGCAATTTCAGTAAGTATATCCCATGCTTACTCTGGGACTCTATAATGCTACAACTCCTGTTTTGCTCTCTGTTTATCTATCTATCTCTCTATCTCTTTCTCTGTCTCTCTATCCCCCTATCCTCCTGTTACTCTATCCATCCATTCTTCCATCTATCTAATCTATCTACCTATCTATCCTCTGTCTATCTTCTATCTAACAAGGTTAAGACAGAAAAGGAACTTACCCACTAAATTCTCTTTGTCCTGCTTCTCAGGCGAAGGAACCCCAGAATCCATCTCATTCTTGGGAAGCTTCTATACTTGGCAAATTTTCATGAGGTCGGAGGCAAGCCTGGGCTCTTGGCAGCAGCTCAGATGTGCCTGGGAGAGGCAAGAGGAAAAAGTATGAGAAGTGAGCAAAGTTTCTTCTCTCTAGCGAACCCTCTAAGGAGTTGTCACCCTGGTGAAGGAAGCCTGATAACATAAACAAAAGATTTCTTCCATGGGTTCAGGCTGTCTCTGTTTACAGGGAAAATTAGAAAGAATGTGATCTTCTCCGGGTGGCATTTCATGTACAATATCACTGTGTAATTTCTATATCATTTCTGCTTTATAAGCCACTAATATGCACCTTGTATCATTTGTTCACCACAAGAATTTGACACATAAGGCAAGTATATACATGCTTATGTTTCACATGGGAAAGTCTAATCCAATTTATTCTACCCACTGCAGTGAGTGATCTTTTGAAACTCAAATCTGATCATGTCACCATCCTGCTTAAAATAATCCAAGACTGCCCACTGTTAGTTTGTGAGAACTAAAATCTTGTGTCTACAAGACACTACTGGTCTGCTCCTACCGCCCTTGCCAGCCTCACTCACTCGACACTCCCTTCTCTCTGCAGCCCCATTGATCTTCTATCCATCCTTCCAAAGCTTCATGTTTCTTCTTGCCACAGGGCCTTTGCATATGCTATATGCATCATTATTTGGCTTATGTCTGTTTCTTCTTTTAGACCAGAGATTGGTAAACTACAGCTTGCCAGCCAAATTTGGTCGACTGTCTTAAAAAAAAAAAATTTACTGGAACCCAGCCGTGCCTTTTTGCTTCTGTATGGTCTACGGCAGCTTTTGCACTGCACCTGCCGAGTTGAGTAGTTGTGACAGACCATACAAGCTGCAAAGCCTAAAGCAATTCGCTATTTCTTCCTTTACAAAAAAGTTTGCTGACCCCTGCCTTCCACTATAAATTCTCATGTGGGGAGTGACTTGGTCTGATATTTATCATTTCATCCGAAGCATTTAGACCGATGTATGTGCATGGTTGATGTTCAGCAGTCGCTTGTTGAATGAATGCGTAAGTGATTTGCCAGTGACAACAGCTCACAAATGGCAATGCTCTTTCTAGAATCCAGATTGTTGTATTGGGTTTCCCTTTTCCATTATCCCACCTGAAACCAAGGACAACTTTGAACATATTCCAATACTGAAAACACCAACTTTCTGATTCTCATGTCAATATCCCAAATAATATTTAGTTTTATTTTGTGTACTATTCTGTTTGTTGTATTGTATTTGTTGCACTGTATTTTATTATTTTGTGAAAACAAAACAATATACAAACCTCTCATCCTTCCCTAGTTTAGCTTCTTCCAGTCACTTTGTTGTTTTCTTTAGCGCAACCTTAAACATTTCCCGGATTGTGAGTGACTGTTGCCTACCTACTACTTGATGATCTTAATTGCCTGCCCCATACTCAGATGGCAGTAACAATCGTAGTGTCCACCTACAGTTTACAATCACAAGACTTAATACAGAATATTAGAACTCTAGGAAAGGAGAACAGAAACACAGATTTAAACAAACATGCATTACACACACACACACACACACACACACACACACACACACACAGTGTCTGTCTGTTCTAGAATACGCTCTGCACTTGTTAATACATCTTCGATTATGTCTCGATGTCAAAATAATGCCAGAGGCACTGAGGGTAAGTGAACAGGCTCTGGGTTCACACTGCCTGGATATAAAGAAACCCTTTCTCGGTCATGAACCAGCATGTGATGGTGAGTAAGCTATTTAACCTTGTTGTGGTTTGTTTTTCTCATCTATAGGATGGGGATAATATTTGTGTGAGAATCCTACGAAATAGTATGTGCAAAATACTCAGAATAATGATTGACATTGATAAATGGTAAATATTATTGCCATGAGTGGGAGCTGGCTATATTTCTGAGGACTCAGTCAACTTCTCTGTGAAATGGGAATATTGGGCCCATTTTCACAATGTCTAACCCTTTCCCCCCAGTATCAAGGGAAAGGAAGATCGACCGGGGATTGATTTGGTGTGTCATCACATTCATCAGCTTTCTTCCCTCCCTGGTTTACTGCTGCTACTCTTGTTTGCTACACATTTGAAAGCTTGAGGCCCATTCCTGGTTCTGTATTGTTGAGATGGAAATTCCATCCTGTTTCTTCCTGGCCTCTACTTTATCGCTGCGTCATCATCGATTTGTGACTAACCTCATGGAGAGAACAACAGAAAAACCTCTTGTTTTCATCATTCCTCATGGCCAGGCCATAGACCATCTTTGCCCAGAAGGTCCTTTCTCTTTGAATTGGATGCTCTCCCAGGCACCTCTTGGAGGTGCTAGTTTAGCTTATTTCTAGATACGTTTCCCCTAGTGTCAGCCAAACACCACTTGTGCTGGCACTGCGAGTCACTGAGGTGCAAAGTTCAAAACAACAAAAACAATAATTGTTCTCTGGGGCCACTGAAGAGAGTCTCAGGGGTGCTTGCTACAAGCCCATCCCCTTGGAAGATGACTAAGCAACTGTATTTCTTTTTGCTACAGGATGTTCCAAAGACTCTCAGCCTAGAAAGCAAGAAAGGTTTCTATAAGCAGTGAGTACCTGGGACAAGCTGAATCCCTGTAGCCCAGCCTCGGGAAATGAAACATGAGCCCATTTTCAAGTTTCCTCCTTCCTTGTCTATAAAATATAAACGGCTGGGCCCAGATGATGAATTCTTATCAGCTGCGGGCCACGGTAGTGAATTTTCTCCTCTTTATCACGGGGAAGGGAGGATGGGGAGTTTCTGGAAGATGTTCCCTGTGAAGATTCTTGTGTTTCTACACTTTATCAATTCTTGCTCTAGTAAAAGCCCTGAAATGAAGACAGCTATGTTTCAAGAGTTGATTCTATTTCCACTCTTGACATACAGGACACCCGCCCCTAAGTATGTATATTTGCTCTTCCCTGAATGTTCTTCTTAGAGCACAAACCCTCTCTTGAGACAACTTATTCTAGCCCTCGCCCTTTGTCCTTTCCGAAGTTTCTGGTTTCAGAACACTCCTCAGCCAGCCATCACTCACCATCCTTTCTTGTTAAGATGTATCTACGTATCCCAGAACATTTGCCACTCCCTTAGAAAAAGGTTCCTTTTCTTTCAATAAAGAAGTTCTCTGGTTCCATTAACTTGTCGCCAATATACGTCATAGATTCTAACTTATTCTCCTCTGTCCAATTCTTGAATTCTTACATTTCCAGATTTACAAAGATATTTAGAGTGATAACTCCCCAAACTACAACTCTGGCTAGACCTCTCTCTAGAATGATAAATATTTTCAACTATCACCTGACTTAACATCTGTACCTGATGTCTCTCCGATTAAATAGTCTATACATTAAAAAAGCAATCTATGGAATGAAGGCATTTTTATTATGGCCATTTTGTTGCTATGTTTGGAATAACATATACGCTGTAGGTATGTAGACATCCTGTATGTGTGCATTTACTGAATTGGATGAACCACCAGGGACACACTATCCAGCATCGCAACTAGGATGTAACCTACCTTTGAAGCGATTGAGTATTCCTCCCTAGGTCTCACCTCTACCTCTCATAACCACAGTCCATCATTTTGTTGTGTATTCTCTTGCTTTTAACCCTTTCCCTGTTTAACCAGAGGATACTCGCAGCGGGACTTGAGGCTACAGTGTTTCACCTGAGAATTAAAAAAAAAAAAATTACAAAATATGATAATTTTTTTTAGTAATTCTCATTATGATTAGAGACAAGTTTCGGTGAGAAATAACGCCAATAATAGTTTTTATATTTTGTTTTCACATTGAAAACCAGTCAGATTTGTTACAGCCTCCAAGAGTGTGTTTATGTAAAATTATGTTTATGCAAAAATAAGCAGCAGTGAGCTGCACTTTTTTGTAAACAGGTAGAGGGTTAAAATACAGTTTTTTAAATCATATATAATCTGTAAATAATACATTATTTAGCTTGCTTTCAACTTGTGTAAAAATACTCATGTTTTCTGTGATTGCTTTTGAACATTCCACATTATGTTTCTAAGGGTCATCCACATTGTTGTACAAAGCTATTGTTAATTTTTACTACTATTTAATATATCATAATATATCTAGGCCACAGTCTCTTACTTATTTGGATGCTTTCAGTTTTTGTTATACAAATGATGCTACCATGAATGTTTTTGTACATATCACCCGTTGCATACACATGCAAGAGTTTTTCTAGGCCCTAAAATCAAGATATACAAGTTTAGAAATAGAATTTCTGGATTTTATGTCAAGCTTTGCAATATTGTTGTAAATAACCTTGCAAGGTGGTTTCCATCAATTTAATCTTATTAGCAGTATACAAGTATTCCCTTTGTTCCATATCATTGATGGCACTTGATATTGCCAGACCTTTTATTATTTAACAATCTAGCCAGTGAGAAATAATATTTCACTGTAATCTGAATTTGGATTTCCTTGAATCTTAATGAGACAGAACAACTTTCACATGGCAATTTACATTTTATGTTTTCTCCTCTGTGAATTGCCCATATGTGTCCTTTGCTCATTTCTTGGGCTTTTTTTCTTACTAATTTATAGATAGTCTTTATATATACATATATACTACTTGTTATATACAAGTTGAGCCTCTATTATCCAAAATGCTTGAGACTAGGAGTGTTTCAGATTGTTTTCAGATTTTGGAATATTTGCATACACATAATGAGACATCTTGGGGATGAGGCCAAAGTCTAAACATGAAACTCACCTATGTTTCCTATATATAGCTTATACACATAGAGCTTATACACATAGACTGAAAGTAACTTCATACAATATTTTAAATAATTTTATGAATGAAACAAAGACCTGTACGTTGTACCATCAGAAAGCAATAGTGTCCCTTTCTCAGCCATGCGTGTAGACAATCTGCGGTCGTTGGACATCACTGACATTCTTGACTCTGAATTTATACACTACTGATAAGCACTCATCTCTCTTACACATATTCACCCTTAAATACTTAACAATAAAATATGACATATCACTAAAACAGTGAAACAAATAATATGTTCAGGGCAGGCAAGCAATACAGTAGCATCCTGTGAACACCTGCATCAGTTGTTAACCCACAGCAAGATAGCAGCAGGCTCTCAGTCTCCACCTAGGATGCCATTTTGATTAACAGGTTACTGTGTACTGCATTTTTTTTTTAGATGAGAAAACACATAAGAAGCAGTCGAGGGACCAAAAGGTGGGTCCCCTAGGGAGGAGGAAGCATTCTGCTGGACGGTGTGTTAAAAATCTTTCCTCCAGAGTCATCTGCCTCATTAACACCCATTTTTGTCTTAGAAGTCTTTTTGACTTTATAAACTGCCATGATTTCTTGCTGTTATGAATGCATACTCCTCTAGTGCCTCATCACACATATCTACCATGTCCACAGACACGTTTTCTGCAGGGTTAACACTGCCATCTCTTTTTATAATCACTATTTTTATAATGATTCTGAATCATTTTGGCTGTTTCACAACCGGCCAGTGAATGAACAACTGCAGTCTCAATGATGTTAAGAACTTCGATGCCCGCTTCTTCCAGCTTTACTGAAGGACTCTGAATGTATATTTATTGCATGTGTAAGGATGTCAGATTTTTTTCTTACTGGACAATGAAATCCTTCAAAGTCACCACCTTAATCATCCTCCTCACTGAACACAGCTGCAAATCAGAGGTCTTGTCTTTAATTGCTGTGTTTCAAGCATTGGCAACAACATATGCGGCATCCTGTATGCTAAACTGCTTTTGAAAACTTTCCACAGCCACGCCTCTGTTCACTATTGCTAGCTGGTCAAGAAAGTGTTTTCACATTTACTGTTTACTGATCTAAGAATACCCTGGTCATATGGCTAAATGAACGAAGTCACATATGGAAGAAAGCACAGGGCATAAACATTATTTTAGATGAGAGAACGACAACAGTTGTCAAGAAACAAAATCTTTCAGTCATCACCTGGTTCAGCTTCCCTGCAGGGAGCAGGAGCCGCTAGCAGGAATGTTGGTGAAACCAACCAGAAAAGATGTCACTGGCGAGCCATGTCTTTTTCCCCCCGCATCATGATGGGCTGGTAAGAAATTCACTCCTTGAAAAAAAGCAAGGATGTCACAACAAGTTTACATTTACGTGTGCCTGCAGCACGAGCACGTACATTTTCCCAGTTGGGGCTTATCTTTGCATCCGCTTAATGATGTGTTTGAATTTATAAAGGTTCAAAATATTTTTAGTGGTTGGTGTGTCTTGTATCAGAGACCTACCCATCTTCCAGCTAGCTCAGTCAGGAGAGCGTGAGACTCTTAAAGACCTTAAAAACCTAAATCTCAAGCTATTCGATATTTGATAGAGCAGATCCCCCCATCTTATTGTCTCCAGAAGTGTTTTGGCTTCTGTTCTTCATCCTTTGGCCACCTGCATTTGAGAATAAGTTGGGAAAACTTTGTTGGATTTTGACTGGAATTGCATTGAATTTGGAGATCGGGAGATTTGATATCTTAAGGATGTCTACTATTCATAGTCATGATTGTGTACCTCTTATTTAGGTAGGTCTAAATTATTTCCATAAAGTTTAAAGACAAATTCTTCATGAAGTTGTTACTCACCTTTTGTCAGACCTATTCCTAAATAACTTGTTCATTTGTTTTAAAGCAACATGCTATTGCTTGTGTTTGAAAAT
Organism: Tarsius wallacei; assembly: GCA_963574415.1. Taxonomy (NCBI): domain Eukaryota; kingdom Metazoa; phylum Chordata; class Mammalia; order Primates; family Tarsiidae; genus Tarsius; species Tarsius wallacei. The sequence goes on along the minus strand of CAUYQG010136444.1, from coordinate 25,135 downwards.
ACAAGTGATATTGGAATATAATGTATCTGTACATCTCACTAAGCTTTATTAATTCTAATTATCTGTCATCTCTATCGCCAGCTTTCTATCTTCCTTTCCAGTCCTTATATGTATATTTTGTGCTTTACCACACTAGCTAGGATGTCTAGTACTATGCTGAATTACACTTTCTGGATCAATCTCAGATTTTAAGGGGCTATTTCTAACATTCCATGACTTAAAATGATATATGCTATACATACTTTTTTTTTTCTTCTTGAGTTGGAGTCTCACTCCATCGCCCAGGCTGGATTGCAGTGGCATGCTCACAGCAACCACCCCAGCGTTGACCTGCTGGGCTCCAAGTGGTCCTTCCATCTCAGCCTTCCACGTAGCCAGAGCTACAGGCGCACACTACCATGCCTGACTAATTTTTGATTTATTGTAGAGACGAGGTCTTGCCAAATTGCCCGGGCTGGTCTCGAATCTGCAGGCTCAGGCAATCCACTTGCCTCGGCCTCCCAAAGTGCTGGGATTACAGGCTGAGCCACTGCTATACGTACTTTTATAGATTTTCCTTACCTGACAGCTTCTTTCTTTACATTTAACTAGTAAAGTGGTTGAATTTTATTCTTTTATGCATAATCTAAGAAATTTTATTTTTTTCCCCGTATCTTCGTGATGGTAGAAAATGTTTTTTCTCTGTTAATGTGGCAAATTGCATTTTTAGATTTCCTAATGTTATTTTATCCTCATACTTTTGATAGAAACCCAACTTGATTGTGTTACGTCATCTTCTTTTAAAAAGTGCTATGCTTGTACTGCTAATAATCTATGATTTTTTTACTAGTCTCCTAAATTTGACTTTTTTTTTTAGTTTTCATGCTATTCTCGTATGAGTTTTGGTTTCATGGCTAAGCTGGTCTTGGTGAATCAAATCAAATGCTTTTAGAACAACTGCTGCTCTGAAAAAAATGTCCTGGTTATTACTAGTGTTATAACTTCCTAAGACCTACATACTTCTGTTCTTTATTATATATTCCTCCTGTTCCATCCTGACAAAAGTAGTTCATCAGATTGTAAACTGTTAAAAATAAAACCACAAAGAAAGAAGAGTGACTTGAGGAATGCTCTCTCTTTCTGTTGGAAGAGTTTGTATGGCCTTGAAACGATCCATCCCTCAAAGTTCAGAACTCGGAAAAGCCTTCTGAGATGCTGCTTCCTTCCCACTTGCAAGAGAGCAAGGGTTGAGCTTACAAATATCCAGCAGATTCTCAAATGACACCGCTTCATTCGACGAAATGTCTTCATAATGCTGGTGAGTGGCTGAGGCCACTGTCTGTGTGGAGTCTACACCTTCCCGTCCTGTGTGCGTGGATTTTCTCCATGCCGTTTTCTCTCACATCCCAAAGACGTGCCTGTTGGGTTGGCATGTCTAGGTCGTCCGTTGTGAGCATGAGGGTGTGCCTTGAGAAGGAATGGCATCCTGTCCAGGGTGGGTTCCTACCGTGTGCCTTGAGCTTCGGGAATAGGCTCCAGTCACTAGTGACCCAGAACTGGAACCAGTGGGTTTGGAAGACAAATGAATATGAATCACCGTAAAGCATAGATTCGTAAAGTAACCAATGTACAGCAGTAAACAACTCAGTGAGAAAGCACTCAGCGAGGTGGCCACCTTTGTGATTGTTTTTGAACTGTGTGGTGCTGAAGAAGTGCTCCTTACAGTTTTGACCTTTGTAAACATATATTCCTTGACTTAGCCCACCACCACTGATTCACCAAAAGTTGAGTCATTGTCTTGTTTTCATTAATCTTAATCTCTCTTAAATGTATTTACAGCTCACGTTTATTTCAAAGTTTAATATTAGAAGTGTTTGGGGGGGTCTTTATTTAGGAATTTGGTGGTTTTTGTAACCAGAAATATGCCATAAGAACTTAACTCTTGCTCTCATCAAGTGGCCTAGGGTAAAATTTGTTTCATTACACATTCTGGTAAAGTTGCAGTTTCCAAGAACCTACTGATGACTTCAGCAAGGACTTACTGTGCAGGGAAGTATAGCTAACATTTTACTGTGTGCTTACTTCTTCCATTTTTCTGTGCCTTTCTTTTTTCTTGCCTTTTTTGGTTGTTTTTCTTGTTCCAATTTCCCTCTGTACTAGTTAGGAGTTATGAACACCAACCACTTTTAGCTTTTATGATAACATTTTATCAGGGATATTCTTAAAATTAGTCAGTACTTATCATAATGCCTTGTCTGAATACAAGAGCCTTGGGGATACTTTAATTTTGGTCATCCTTCCCAACTTACTTGCTGATGTGGTTCACTATTTAATCTTTTAATCGAACAAATTAGCCATCATTTATCTGTTGTGTCACTTGCAAAAATAACAAAGGCTCACTAAATTTGGAATTAAGTCTTTTCTCTAATTCTGACACCAACTAACATTTTATAAATTTACAGAGACTAATTTCATGACAAATCAAATGGTGAGGCTTAAAATCAAGGCTCATCAACTATATACATTGACTAACAGCTTTTTCAAATCCTATATAGGCTACAGGCCTTCACGTAAAGGGAACAGAATCCTCACAATCTTCCTGTTGGGTTTCTGCAATAACCAGTTTACTACCTTTGATCCAAGCTCCATGTTGCAACCTAAGTGATTTTCCTAAAGTGCCCTTTAATAAATTTCCAAATGTATAGCCACAAAACAAATTCCCAGATCCTTGACAAGGCTTCAATGCCTTTCATTCCAACTACATACTAGGCTCCATCCTGTTAGAGGATTGCATTGCTATGCTGTTTGGTCACACATTGTATCTTTATAAAGATGCAATTCTTATTCATCCTTTAAGAATCCAGTGTCACTGAGAAATCTTTCTGGATGCCCTTGGGTACTCCCTCACCACTCCTCCCTGTGTTTCCTTAGCACTTGGTTGGTTCAGATCTACCACCTATCCACTGTGTGATTTGTGTCTTGGCATTTTATCTAGTGAATTAGGTTACTAGTACTTACTTCACAGGTTTATGAAATAGATATATAAAACAAGTGTCCAGGAATCAGTGCAAGGGTTCCACAAATGTTCTCTTCACTCTTTTGTAAACTTCTGAGTTCCCAGTATGTGCAAGATATCAGAAATACATCTAAAAGATGAACAGGACATAGTTCCTCTGCTTAAGGGGTTCACAGAATAGCAGAAATAAATCTGGTAGTTGCATCACATTGTATAACGATTACAATTCTCTAAATGACCCACATATATAAACAATACGATATGAGAAAGTTTTATGAGTGTAGACTGGAACAAATGACAACTTCTAGCAACTGGTATCAGATCAACTATAGGTCATTCTGTATTCAAAGATAATTAAAGGCATAAATCAGACTGTTCAAGTGTTGGTTAAATATGACTTTTGCAGAAGATATTACTTAAAGGAGTGAGCAATCAGTAGTATAAAATAGTTTCAGGTGAATCCGGACAAAAGTGTTCAACACTCAAGGGGAACCTCCCAAAAAGTCAGAATTATCTTTTAGAGGGCTGGCTCCTTGTAGTGTGGGCTTCCCCAACTAGGTAAGTGTTCTAGAAACCCATCGGCATCAGTGTACCAGCTAACGCTGTTGTGAGAAGCTGGGAGTGGCTCTGGTAAATTTTTAGGGAGGGAGGAGATTCTTTCAATGCATTTGCCCATTTCACCTGCCGCGCTGCACTGGGTGTTCAGTAGTTTTTGACCAAAAATGGCATGACTCCCATGTTCCACTCTCCCTATTCGCCCCATCTCACCCTGTGGTGACTTTTATTTCCCCAGATGAAGAAAGTCCTGAAAGGGAAACATTTTGCTGATCGCTCCAAGTGACTTTTTTTTTGTTTCCCTGGGTGAAAAAAGTGCTCAAAGGGAAACGTTTTCTCGATGTGGAAGAGGTGAAACAAAAAATGGCAGAAGCACTAAAAGGCATCAAAATTGGCAAGTTCAAAAACTGTTTTGAGCAGTGGAAACAGCATCTTGATATGTGTATTACGTCAAATGAGGAGTACTCTGCAGATGACTGAAGTTTAAACATGTAAGAATAAACACACGATTTTAAAAATAAATTCCGTCTAGCACATTCAAAAAATTAAAAAGCCCATCCAACCATTTAGGAAAACACTTCAAAACATTTGTCATATGCATAGTTTATTTTAAAAAAGTGTTAAAAACTACCCATACAGGAGTATTTATTAATATACTTAAAAAGTTTGTTCCCTGTGTTGAAGGAAAATACATTAGCAACATCTTCCAGACACCATCTTTATAAAACTTCTAGATGCTGAGATGTACTACAGTAGATTCTATAGTTTGTATTTGTAATCACAGGATTGGAATTCATCCTCGCTACTCCCCTCCCCCCAAACATGGCAGTTATTCTTCTTAAGTTAGTAACATTCAATCGTGTTCTATTACCCCAGATCCTTAAATAGAGTATACGCTGCCTATCTACTAACAGAGCGAGTCTTCTCTATCTGCGGTCACATAATTATTTCAGATAAACATTTGACTCTAAGTACAAATAGAAACACATATCCCATGACTGTAAACATTCACCAAGCGCTTCCAGAGCATAAAGAGCAGAGAGGTGGCCCAAGAGTCAGTCAAGTGATCCCCACTCACTTGGATACCGCTGAGTGAGGACAAAAGTTTTAAAAGCAAAGTTTCGCAAGCCTCACTTGTACTTCTGTGGGAAAGTAGTTCCGGATAGATACCTTTAGTCAAAAACACCTGAAAGTCATTCTAAAGACTACATGGGACACCCTTTTCACTTACCTGAAATACATTGAGTTAAATTCAGCAGTATGTATGATTGATAACAACAGAAATGAAATGTATCTGCGAGTCTCCAGTTCCCTTGTGTGGATAAGATGGAGCTCTGAGTTCTAGTGGCTGCTAACAGAACTGCTCATGCATACCAGGGCAGTAAGTCCCCAGGGCCACGTGCAACCCCTGTCTGAGGCACAGCTATCACTTCTGTCTGTGGATGCTGTACAAGCAGATTTAAGGCTGTCTTCGGCTATAGAGAGTTCAATCTCCTCTTTAATAGTCTTTCTAAGCAGATCACAAACATGATTTAAAATTTCATAGGAGGTGAAAAGTCCTCCAGTACTTCTTAAATACCATACTCCATACAACTTATCGTCAGCTTATTTACACAGGAGAGGGCTCATACTTAAAACCAGATTATAAAATGCGCCACGATTTTCCAACTCATCACAGTTTCCCCAGGACAAATCTCATTCTCAGTTTCTGACTGTGGCCACCTTCATATGTGCCACATTGCTCACTGCAGTCCTTGGGCAATTCCGACGTCGCTCTGCAGGAGGATGCAGGGAAGGAATATTCACTGCCACCCACTTTGGGGCAGGCCTGGCTGCAAGGAAAATGGTGTTCCTGGAGCCGAAGGGTAACTCGGGAAGCCGTCGGGCTGGGCCGCATAGCTCTCCAGAGCTGAAGCCGAGTGGACCTGAGAGAGAGAACATGTGGTTCAGCAGAGAGCCCGGTCCAACCAAGTCTGGACTTGCCTTTGCTGCGCCACATTGGAGACACTCCAAATAGGAGAGAAAGACACTTGGGGGCAAAACCAAGTCTGCTCAGTCTCCCAACATTTTTAAGAAGTGTTTAAACTTCTTCAGATGAAGGAGAGGCATAGAAATGTCATTATAAAAGCTAACATTCGTTCAAAAAAGTCAATCGGTTTCCTCGTGAGAACTTGCTTTCATGGTCCATTATCTCAGCTTCGGTTATAGAAGATAAAATTTAATTGGCATGAATAAAGATGCCACTTTATTAAGTAAAATCTCCAAACTTGTTATTTAAAATTTGTAAGTAGATGAGTACACCCACTGCCTTACTGACTTCAGATGAGCATAATGTGTGAATCTGGGGAGAACTGATCACAGAACCTCCATACATCCTGGTAAGAGCCAGTTTTTGGCCAGCGTGGGGACAGCACCCATACTCTGCAGTGGCATCATTACAGCAGCCATGCGTGCGCGGCACCCTCTCACTCAGGCCACACGTGACCGGCTCACCTGCTGTAACAAGGCCGACTGCGCAGCCGCATTGTGCTGTAGCTCTTGCAAGGACGACTGCGAAGGGTTCTGCGAAAACCCGGGGATACCTGGGAGGGACAAAAGGCCCGGAAAAACAGAACTGCTTGCAGCCTGGAGTCCAGATGACAAACTAAAAAAAAAGAGAAAAACAGGTCAAACTGCGAAGAAGACCTAAAAGCCGCTGCTTCTGTATTTGTCAAAGGCTATTTACTCCTGCTGCAAGGAACTCGTGTAAAGCTCGCCACTGTATATACTATCCCGAAACCAGCAGGTCTGGGTTCTGCACGCGACACTTTCTGCCGTCCTATGAGCAAAAACGACCCAGTCCAGAAACGACGTCGACAGGCACCGACGTCGCGTCTTCACACGGTCCAAGAGCCGCGCGTGCGGCACCTCTGGGCTCCCAGGCAAACCTCGCGCGGAACCCCGCCGACCAGGCCCGGCCCGCCCCGCCGCGCCCCCAGCACGTACCCGGCCTGCGCCGCCAGCGCCGAGTTGAAGCTGGAGCTGAAGGCCGAGGCGAAGCCCGGGAGCACGGGCGCCGGGGCCGGGGCCGAGGCGGCCGCGGCCGTGGAGGGCGCCTGCAGGCCTGGGAAGGCGGCCGGGGCGCCGGGCGCGGAGAAGCCCGAGTAGGCGGTGCCGGCGGCCGGCGGCCCCGGGGCGGTGGCGAAGAGCGAGGGCGCTGCGGCGGACAGGCCGAGCGCGAAGGGCGCGGCGGAGGCGGGCGCGGCGGAGCTGGGGAGGGCGCTGGGGAGCGCGAGCTGCGCGGCCGAAGTGGCCGCCAGGGGCCCGGGGAGAGAAGCCGGCGGGGCGAGGGCCGGGCTGCCGGGCAGCGGGAAGCTGCCGGCCAGGGAGGTGAACGGGGGCAGCGGGCTGAACACGGGCGCAGAGGAGCCGTGCGGCGGAAGCGGGAGGGAGGCCAGGGCGCTCGAGCCGCCCAGGGGCGTGCCCAGGCCGGACAGCGCGGACAGCGCGGGCCCGAGGCCGCTGGGCAGGCTGGCGGGCGCCGAGGCCGGCGTGTACGCCCGGGCCCCAGCGCCTGTCAAGCCCGGAGGGCCGTGGGAGGGGGTGGCGGGGCCCTTGAAGGCCGAGGGCGTGGGGCTGGCCGGCTCCGTCTTGATCGCGGCCGCAAGGGTGGTGGCGGCAAGTGCTGGGGGCGCGCGCAGGTCCGAGGCCCCCGCGTGGGCGCCATGCAGGGGGGGCACCGAGGACGGCGCGGGCGTGACCGGGGGCGCCGATGTGGAGCTGGAGCTGGCGGGCGCCGGCAGGCCGGGGAACACCCCAAGCCCCGGGGTGGCAGGGCGCGGCGGGGCGTAGCACTTCGGGGCGGGGGCGGAAGGGTCCGAGCCCTGGCTGGCAAGAGAAGCCAGTGAAGCCAGCCCACTCGGGACAGCAGAGGGCAACGCGGACGAGCTGATCAAGCCGGGGTCGCTGGATGCCAAGAAGCCTTTCAAGGCAGACAGCAGAGGGCTGTTGACCCCGAGCGGGCCGGCCACACCAGGAGCGGAGCCACCGGCGACCACGGAGGCCGTCGGGTTGGACGGGCCTTGGGACGTGGGCGGCAAGGGCAGGGGGAGGCCTGCAAACACCGATGACAGCGAGGCGGCGTTTGGGTTGTTGGTGGAAGCAGCCGGAGAGCTGGCGGAGAAGGAGAGGCTGGCGAAGGGTGCGCAAGTGGAAGCAAATGGTTCACTGGAAGCGAGAGAAACCCGGGCTGTAGATGCGGCCTGAGGGGCTGCGGCAGGGGCGGCAGCAGGACCCGGCAGTGACCCCAGGCCAGAAAACACAGCAGGCCCAGGAACAGGAGTTGCGCTGTGGGCTGACGTGCCAGGCACAGCAGGCAACACGGGCGCTCGGATCACCGTGGGGTTGGGTGCCGGTGGCTGAGGCGTGGGAACGGCCGAAACCTGCCCTGGGAACACCGGGAGGACAGGACTCGCCAGGTTCATTCCAGAAGCGGGGGCAGTTGCCGCTGGATGACTCGTGGTCTTCACCGGGGACGCGGTGGGGACCGGAGTTGCAGCAGGTGTTGAAGGGTTAGAACCGTGAGGAGAAAAGAGCTGACTTGCTGGGGCGGAAAATGCTGCAGGAGGGGAAGACAAGCAGGAACTTAGCACCGTGCTGAAATGTCCGATTTTAACTCAAAAAATGCATAACCATTTTTGTGATATTTAACAAACATCAAAGAAAATCAACAACAGGTATAATGGGCTCTTGCAATATTGAAATGGCTGAATTCCATCACTCTGATATTTACTCTTGGAGGGGCCGTCAGATCCAGCTGTTTTCTAGACTCTGCTCAGAACAGCCTCCAATTCATAGTGAGGATGCCTAGAGGTGCTCACACACTTCCTTTTATATTTTTCTGCTTTCTTTTTTTTACTAATTTTTTATCTTTTTAGAAAGCAGGATTTATTGAGAGGGCAGAAAAGTTACCACAGTGGGAGGGGACCTGAGGAGGTTGCCTGTATTTTTCTGCTTTCTTAAAATTCAAATAACTTCACCTCTGACTCTTCCAAATCACTTATCTAGAACAAAAATCACAAGTCAGTCCTCCTCTAAAGAGCTTTCAGAACAGGGCTTCCCTTTAAGGGCCACACAAGGCCTTCTGGGATTCATGTCCATCTCTCCAGCCTTGTCTGTTGACACTCTAGGATGAATTTAATATTCCAGATTATTAATCTGTTCGTTTGCTCATACTGACCACTCTACACTACATTAACTAGCTTGTCTTGGGTGCGCCTTTAGGGGCAAAGCCTGTGTCTAATTCACCCTTAGAGTCTTAGCAGCTAGCACAGAAAACAGTACCTGTGTACTCAGTAGAAGTGTTTGCTGTGCTAGATTTATCAGGATTACCACAAATGACAGTCCCAAACCTATACAAGGACTATTCTCATTGCTATATCTAGAGTTTACTGTTAATATTATTATTCTGGCAAACTCTACAAAAAATTAATATAAGCCTTTTGAGGATGACTTGGAGGAAAGTTCCTCCCCGAATGAATATAATACTGTCTGCCTGTGATAATCTTCTTGGTATCAAACGGAAAGCATGACTTAGGTAGCTAATGTCATAATGACAACTATTATTATCACCCAATACAGTACTCACATCAAATTCTGCTTCAGTTGTAAACAGAGCATGTTTCTTTTCCAGTGATAACGAACTGAGACATTTTCAAGGACTAGGATGGCCATTTTCTGACATTTTATGGCAATTAAGACTCTTGACGTAAGAAAGCCACCATGGTCTATAAAGTGACGCCCTGTGCTACTCATGACTGGGAAGAAGCAACAGGCAAACACCAGAGGCGAACAGTGCACCAACAGCTCATCTGTGCCAAGTGAAGGCCAAGGGGGTCATGCTGGGCTGAACAAACTTTGCAGTCGCTTTAGGAAGAAAATGTGGTAGGAAAATTGACAAATAGTAATTTGTAAATATATAAACTGCAAACTCCAATGGCCTGAAGTCTGAACCACTTCAATGCTATAAGTAGTGATTTCATTTCAGTAAGATAGGATTAGTTATCATTTTAAGTGTAGATACCTATGAAAAATGTTTTGTGTTTTTTCTGTATTTAATTTGTTTTATAAGAGTTAGAAACCTAAGGGATACACATCTAATTCTGTGCTTGTAAATAATGTAGCCAAAAAGTATTAAGATCCACAGTGGTCCAGAAACATCTGAGAATTCCCTGTCTTATTTAACCACAAGCTGAAGACCACAGTCGCTGACAAACCTCAAGGTAAAAACCAAGCTACCCTATAATGTTCCTATAGCAGCCTCTGTTGAAAATTTTCTTTATAATAAATTGAAAGCTATGCACTACCAATCACAGTGCATGCAGGTAAAATGGAAACGAAACAAAAACATCCAAAAATCCTAGCCACATACCATGATGAACATCACTTTCCAGTCATCTAGTTTATTAACCATGAAACGCTGTCTGTCAGATCCCGTGCTAAGCACTTAAGGTCTAGCATTTCGATTGTCCTCACAATAACCTCCCGAGTTGGAAACTAACACCCCCATTTTATAGATGGGCAATCTGAGGTATGATGTGACAAAGTAATTGTTAAAAGATCGTTCAGCTACTAAACAGTGGAGCCAAGATTTGAACCAAGGTCTCTTAGACTCATGTCCTTAACCACTACTTTGTCTTAATTTTTGTTTCTCAAGATGGTTCAAAAAGAAAAAAAAAAAATTAATCATGCTGACCTGAAAGGGAAAAACAGGATGCTACTCCTGCCTGCCCAGAGTACTTCAACACTTAGTTCAATTACTCCCTTCAAGAAAAGATCTTATGAATGAAGCGAGAGGTCAAGACTGAGGTTTGCTTGATCTCCTTCCATAGAGGTCAAATGGCCTGCTCAAGGTCACAAGACTAGTCGCAAGAGGCAGAAAAAGAGACTGGGTGTCCTGATGCCTCACTCTGTTCTTTCCACCCTACTATGCTACCTCCTTCAGAAACCCCCAGCTCAAAAGCACTCGTAAGGCACCTGACCTCAGGGAATAGGATTCTCCCACTGAAAGTCCTAACCAAGTGCCACTTTGCTACTCAAGCACTGATGTCCGTTTCTGTCTCATGCCAGAAAGCATCTCCTTCCCAAGCACACATACCCTCATGGGGGAAGCATACACCATTCAGTGCTGCTGCCCTCGGGAGACAAGACACAGGTGACATCTTGTCTTTATTTTTAAATTCTATTTTCTATTTTGGCACCCCGATTCTTTTCTACTTTAAGTTATGCTTAATAATACTTACTGAAATTATAAAAGCTAAAAGTAGAATCTGACATAGCCTTTGTCAAAGAGGGTGTTTACCATCCCATGTGTTTATATCACAAAATAAATTGCCACAGAATGTAAAGTGAACGTAAACCCAATGCCAGAGTGCTCACATTATACTGCAAGTTTTGCACATGGGATACAAAGTCCCAAGATTAATCCTAAATCCAGTTAATATATGCATCCATGTTATACATATAAAATGTATCACTACTGTCTGGATGTGGTGGCTCACATCTGTAATCCCAGCACTTTGGGAGGCTGAGGTGAGAGGACTGCCTGAACCCAGGGGTTCGAGACCAGCCCGGGCAACTTGGCGAGACCTCGTCTCTATAATTAAAAAAAAAAAGTATCACTATTAAGCCACTTTTAACAAGTATCAATTAATTACATTCTTTAACCAGAAACTTTTTCTAAATCATGATGATTCTGAATACATCCAACTCAAATTGCTCTCAGTGAACAACAGAACAGACACCCATGACAGACATCCGTTATCTCTGGATCACATTTGTACTTACTCTGATTCTGTATAGGTTTTGACTGATTGGAAAGGTCTTCATTCTCTATACAAAGATAAACAAAAGTTCACTTTAAGCTTTAATCAAATATTCACAACCTTTAATAAACAGAGATAGGGGTAAAAAAAGAAAAACCCAGGACATAAATATATATGTATACTGCACCAGGAAACACAATGTACAAGGGGGGACTCAAGAAAAACTGGAATTAGTTTTTAGAGGGTGGGTCCCTTGTAGTCCAGGCCTCCCCCAATAGGTAAGTGTTCTAGGAACCATCCACATCAGTGTACCAGCTAGCATTGTTGTGAGAGGCTGGGTTCGGCATCAGTGAATTTTTTTTGGAGATTATTTCAACATGTTTGCCCACTTCATGAGTGATTTACATGAACAACTTGCCTACACTGTGCTAAGTGCTTTTGACTAAAAATTGCGTGACCCCTTTGCCCCACCCTCCCTACTCAGTGGCTCTCATCCCAAGTGACTTTTTTTTTTGTTTCTCCGGATGAAAAAGTCCTCAAAGAAAAACGTTTTGTTGATATGGAAGAGGTGAAACAAAAAAATGGCAGAAATACTAAAAGGCATCAAAATTAACAAGTTCCAAAATATGTTTTGAGCAGTGGAAAAAGCATCTCGATAGGTGTAGTGCATTAAATGGAGAGTACTTTGGAGGTGACTGATGTTTAAACATGTAAGAACAAATGCACAGTGTTTTGTTTTTCTTTTTTCATAAATTCTGGTTTTTTTGAGTCCCTCTCATATACCTATGAGAAAAGAAAGCAAATAAAAATAGCAGTAACCATAGGAAGGTCAAGAGGATGATGAGTGATTGCTCTTTCCTACCCCACAGCCCCTCACCTGAGCTTGTCAGGTTTTCAATATACATTGTTATTGTACAGATACACTGTGCGTAAGAACACTTTCTGGAAAGATGCCAGCCTCAGAGTGCCAAGCAGGAGGAAGTGTAGCCTGCAGCTGCAGTGCAGAGAGGACTGTCACTGGCTGAGCTAACAGACACCGCTACCTACAGGGGGAAGACACGGTGGTGAGAGGTGGCTGCTGGGCGAATGAGAGCAGAACCCACAGCCATCTGAGGGACCCAGCTCACCAGCCATGCGGACTTCCCAGGCCAAAAGGAGTGACTGTCTTGCCGACCGGCTTTACTCAGCCCTGGGAAAGGCCCTGTGCTAGGAGCTGCCACGATGATAAGCCCAGCTATGGGGACATGAAGCTTGTGAGACCGACAGCCTCTGCACAGTCCTCCACATTCCTCAGGGAAAGCACCTATCCAACCAGCTCATTAGCCAGGGACAGAAAGGAGGAAAAGTTACCTCTCATGGCTTGACATTGACCATCCAAGAAACAATCACTGTGGCAGGCATCGGGCCCACAAAGGAAAAACACAAAGCCTGGCGCATTGAGCAAAGAAAAATCACAGCTTGTTTACCAGCCTGACCAGGTGACAACAAATACTGAATTAAAGAAAAAAACACTTTTAAAACCTGAAATACACATTAAGAAACACACACACACCCCCCCAGGAATCAAGCAGAGAAGGTAAAGATTTTTATATAAAAATCGGATTCCCAACTAACAAATGCAAAGAATGGTGAAGATTAGAAATAACATTACTAAAACCTAAACTTCTTAATTGGACACAAGAAAGAAACAAATCCCACTTAGAATGCCAAAAATAAGTTTTAAAAGAAAAAAAGGATGTCATAAATGAATGGAAAAGAGGCTTGGAAGGCAAATACAGAAAAATTAATAAACGTAAAATAAGAGCACTAGAAGGAAAAAAGAGGCAGAAGAAAATGCAACAATTAAAGTAAGAAAAACAAAATTTTCATAAGCTTCCAAAAACTTGCATTTTCACATCCAAAGGAGTGCCACAAAAGATTGATGACAAGAAGACACACACCTAGAAATCCTTACATTTCTTTGTAATCTTACAGATAGAGACCAAGTTTCCAATAAAGACAAGAAAATTACTGGAACTGGATTTATCATCCACAACTCTGCATGTGTCCCCTTCTAAAGAAACTTCTTAAATACGCTGTCTGCCAAAAGAAAATTAGAACAAATGTACCAGAACAGGGAATCAAAAAACAGAAGAAACAGTAACAAGTCATGATCAGGGCAATTTTAAAGAACAATTAAATATCAAAAGCCAAAATATATGGCATTCCAACAAAACATTAAAAAAAGAGTATGATAACATTATGAAGTAAAATGGTATACAGAATAGTTTGGGGATTTTTTGTACGATGACAACCATTAAAAATAAAGGTAATCACTAGCAATATTAAAGATAAAATTTCTATGTTTGGATGGGGGCAAGGAAAGAAAAGTTGTTAAAAAAATAAAATATTGATCAATGAAATTTAGTAAAGGTAAGGACATAAGAAACTAGAACAAAAGAATAAAAATGAATATAAAAATAAAATGAAAGGACTAAGAACTGTATAATTTTAATGATTATTGGAAATTCCTTTCAAAAGTCTCATGGGTTTAAAAATAGAAATTCAGCTAGATATAATTTACAAACCACACCAACCTTACCAAATAAACAAGACCTGGGGGAGGGGAATTTACAATAAAGGTACTGGTAAAATATTTTCTGTAAAAACAAAAAGGAGTTAGGATATTATTACTCAATAGAATCTGGAGAACAAAAAATATTTTATAGCAAGACTATAATTTAGTTGATACTATTTTTATATACAGAAAACTCAATAGACTTAAAGTAAATGTAAAATAAGAGTAATCAGAATAACTAATAGCGCTAATCAGTACTAAGCACTGAGAAATGAAGCATTTCATTTGTAATTGTAAGAAAAATACTTCTACGCTCTGGAGAGACAAAATGCATATAGCCTATATGTAGAAAATGACATTTTCTTGAAAGGAATGAAGCACTACCAACTTCACATGATATGAAGACACACAGTAAGACTTACTACAATCAAAACGTCAACCCTCCCAAATGTATTATGTAACACACTCTCTCTCTCCCCCTACACACATATAAGTATATAAATTCAACTGTTATTTAATTGTAAAAAATGATCTTAAGGTTCATATGGAAGAATCAATTTCTAAAAACACACATGACAAATATAAAATATATGAAGGACAGCTTGTCTTATCAAATATTAGAACACACTATAATTCAGCCAATGAAATCAGTATGATATAATCAGAAAATAAACCAGCTGGAACTGGATAAAGAACCCAGTGTTATACTCATAAGTGTATAAAAATTTAAGGTAAATGTGGTATATCAAATCAACGGGAAAGATAGATAATAATGTTAATATTATTATAATACGAACATTGTTATAATAATATTAAGACAGTAATAAACGGTGCTGGCACAACTGGCCACCATTTAGTTAAAAATTAAGATGAACCTCTATTTCACCTCTCTATGAAAACAAATTCCAGATGGAGTAGGTATTTTACAAGACCTAGAATATCTGAACTACATAGGGATGGTAAGATTTCAATCAAGTCAACTTGGTTCCAACTTTTCTTTCAAAGACTGTACGTACCTATTTATGCAAAAATGTAAAGCTACAAAGGCAAAAGGTATCATAAACAAGGGAAAGAAAATAAGTTTTAGAAAAAATGTTTTGAAACTCTCATCAGTTGAAGTACTCAACAGAATCCACTCTTGGCTAGTGAAACAGAAAAATAATTTACTGTATGAGGGAGGACCCCAAAAAACCAGAACTATCTCTTGGAGGGTGGGCCCCTTGTAGTACAGGCTTCCCCAACTAGGTAAGTGTTCTAGGAACCCATCGGCATTGGTGTGCCAGCTAGCATTGTTGTGAGAGGCTGATTTGGCTTCAGTGAATTTTCTTTGGAGATACTTTCAATGTGTTTGTCCATTTCATGATGGGTGACTTACATGAACAATGTGCAGAATGAAATTTTACTTCTGTTGGGGAAAAATATAGTGGAAACGGTTATATTACAGACATCTTACAAAGATGCTGTTCTGAGTAAAATACAAATTTACAAATGGTTTTCCCATTTTAAGAGGTGAAATGTCATTTGATGATCATCTTCATTAAGGGAGTCCTTTGACAAGCTGAACTCAAGAAAATATGGTAAGAATTCATCAAGCCATCCTGAAAGACCATTGTTGGGCTATTGATGACCTTGTGGTGTTGACTGGGTGTTATGGAGGAACTGTCAGCGAATTTTATCTGAAAATTGGGGCAAGAAATGAGTTTCAGCAAAACGCGTGCCTCGCTCACTTATGCCTGAACAGAGAGACAATCACTTGGCTGTGCACCATGCTTTGAAGAAGCCGCTGAAGGCTGACCCTGATATTTTTCCAAAGCCAAAATCAGAGAAGAATCGTGGTGCTACAGTTACGACCTCAAAACAAAACAGCAATCTAGTCAGCGGAAAACTGCCACTTTCCCACGACCCCAAAAAACATGACAAGTGAAGTCGAATGTGAAAACAACGATCTTTTGTTTGTTAGATGTAAGATGGACTGTGCACTCAGAACTTGTTCCTCCAGATCACATGTTCAACCCAAGTTTTTATCCGGAAATTTTGAAAAGGTTGTGTCATGACAAGTTGTGGCAAACAGGTGGTTGGTTTTTCCACGAAGACAACATACCTGCCCACACTGTGCTGAGTGTTCAGCAGTTTTTGACTAAAAATGGTGATGACCCTCGTGCCCCACCCTCCTCATTCAACTGATGTCAACCTGAGTGACTTTTTTTTTGTTTCCCCAGATAAAAAAAAGTCCTCAAAGGAAAACATTTTGCTGATGTAGAAGAGGTGAAACAAAAAATAGCAGAAGCACTAAAAGGCATCAAAACTCACGAGTCTTGGCCGGGTGCAGTGGCTCAGACCTGCAATTCCAGCGCTTTAGGAGTCCGAGGCGAGAGGATTGCCTGAGACCAGGGGTTTGAGACCAGTCTGGGGAATTTGGTGAGACCTTATCTCTACAATAAATCAAAAAATTAGCCAGGCATGATGGCTTGCAACTGTAGTTCCAGCTTTACATGGAAGGCTGAGGTAGAAGGATTGCCTGAGCCCAGCAGGTCAAAGCTGTAGTGGCCATGAGCATGCCACTGCACTCCAGCCTGGGTGACAGAGTGAGACTCCAACTCAAAAAAAAAAATTGACAAGTCCAAAAATTGTTTTAAGCAGTGCAAAGTATCTCAATAGGTGTATCGCATCAAACAGAGAGTATTTTGAAGGTGACTGTAGTTAAAACATGTAAGAATAAATACACAATTTTTTACTAAATAAATTCCAGTTTTCTTGGGGTCCCTCCTCTTTACATTATTAAGCAACTTGTCTCTAGGAATGGCAGAAAAATGATCAAGTGCTATTCCTATACCATGCATATAAAAATATGAATGGCAAGTAGATTGAAAGCTACAGATTTAGAAGGAACCACCATAAAAGTAATTAAAGAATATATATATAACATTTTCATACTATTGGGGTAAGAAAAAATTTCCAAAGCAAGACACAAAATTCAGAAGAGTCAAACAATAACTGATCGCAATAAAAGTTAAGCTTTTTTATACAAAAAAGAAAAAAACCCACATAAAAATGTAAGCTACATAAATTAGTCTCTCATACTGGCAAAGTTAAAAAATGGATCACCTTCCATGTTGAAAGGATGTGAAGAAACCATATTCTCATGTACTCTCACGGGCAGGCATAAGCTGGCATAGAGTGTTCGGAGGAGAGTTTGGCAACACATAAAAAACTACTTATTCTTCATACTCCATGTTCCCAACACATCCAAAGAAAAAGATTGGACTGGCAAGTGCTGGGGAGGTGCACCCTTCTTATCACTTTTTTTTGTTTTCCAAGCCCTTCCTTTGCAAAGTAGAAGTAATTTGCCAAAACAGTGGCATTCCTTAGGCCAATCATACTTCTTCACAGCTTATAAAAGTTTGCCACCAGAAGAATTAGTTGCTTTTCTTCTGTAACCAGCTGGTGTTCACACACGTAACCCCAAGCCACTTGAGAGAACCATGCCACTGGCAGTGACTTAGCCTACAGAGGGTTCGATACTAGCTCCCTCCTCACCTCTGCCAGGCACAGGGGGCCCAGCCCACACCACCCTCCACAAGGTCTGACCCTTCCAATGTGCATGTTATAAACGGCCTCTGGGCAGAGTGTCCTCTGCTACCTCACTGTCAACTCCATATATATTTGTCCGTTTCAGCTTCTCTTTCAACTGCTCCTTTGCTAAGTCAGAAAGGTATCTGCCCTCCAGTCCAAAGATTCTCAAAGAAAGTTTGGAGGAAGGAAGTCCCACGGCCCTCTTAAACCTGGTAGTTAATAAAAAGCCTTGAAAAAAAAGCTGATACTCTGATCCCTTTGGATTCTTTGTGTACAAATTCTGGTATTTCTCAAACTTGCTGGAAGATTAAGAACCACCTGGAGATCCTTCAGAAAAAATGATTCCAGGGCCTCACCTGTAATCCACTGAGTCAGAATCTCTGCTCATGGGGAACAGAGGATGGTTTTTTAAAGTGCCCCAGGAAGCTCCAGGCTACAGAGAAACCACCTCACCTCCTGTTTCACTGCCAGTCCGTTTTTACCCATGTCTTCCTCAACTGCCACCTAAAGTGGCAGCTTCATGACTGGGTCAACAACCTTGGGTGATACATTACACAAGGGATTCACATTTAGCTTAGTGGGATGGGTGTGGATGCCCCGCCCCAAGCTTCCACGGCACCTGTAACTGTCACAGCACCCATCAGTCCATCTCATCTCTCAGAACCCAAGCTGCTAGCTGCTGTAAGCCACATTCTCATTTCAAAGAAACTAAGCTATAAAAAAAAGGTGCAATTCAGAACTAATGAAGTAGAACAGTTTGAAATTGCCTTCTTTCCTTATCCGTATTTTTCACCAGATTGTAAGCTCTCTGCAAACAGAACTCTGTTCACCTTTGTATCCCAGCATGCAGCACATGGTAGGGTCATCTGATGTTCGTTAACTATGTTACTGAACAATACCTCTTAAAGGGTTATCCTGCATTACAAATGGGGAAACAGAAGTCCACCAAGATTGTGACAACTGCCCCGCGTTACCAAGGATTCACACCCAGCTCCGACAGGCCCCTGAGCTTGTGCTCCCTCTGTCAGGCCACATCATGACAAACTGTCCCCTCCAAGTGTGCATCTGTGTGTAAATAAGCAACTTACTATTGACACCCCATAATAGCAAGACTTTACCTGGTCCCACAGGATTAGGCGTATATGGTGGTGGAGGGGGCACTCCAGGAGCGATGACATTGGCCAGTGGTACCAGACCTGCATTGTTGTAAGCACCTACAATAAAAACATGATAGGAAAAAAACAGATACATAATTTAGTATCATTCTGTTACCAGTAGTGCAAATTGTATTAATGCAGCTGTTTGATTTATTGTTAAAATTGTTATGCAAGAGAGTTACATGTTCCTCCATTGAGGGTTTGGGTCTCAGGTGAAGTGAAAACCGAGGCCAAAGGAGACAACTGGAGATTCCTGTTCCCGCCACATGCTCAGTCCAGGATTAAGTCAGTGACTGGCATGACAGGAGGAACCCACCATACTTGTTATTTTGTCTTTTCTATCAAACACATATATTTGACCTTTTCAAATTAGATGCATTCATGATGACTCTGAACGCCAACTACCAATAAAGGGATTCAAGATGACTTACCAAAATGAAAGTTCATAACAAAGAATGATGAAAAATAATCTATAATTAGTTTATCGTCAGGAAAACATCCTAAATAAACTCTGCCTGCTTCAGAGTTGTAGACCAGTGCACTAGTAGCTCACTACGGGCATAAGTAAACTCGTAACAGCGTCTTGTAAGTGCTACGGATTTCCCAAGCACGTACTTTCCATTTAATAAACAAACAGCAACAAAGAAAAACAAGCATAAAAATAGGAGAACTCCTTACTTGGCGCAATAGTTGCATGTGGCCGACACGGAGGTATTGGATAAGGAACAGGCTTATGTGGATTGTATGTTGAAGGAGGCTGCATGGAGGAGGAACGCATGGCAGTTAGAAGAAGACCAAGCAGGCTGTCTCCTGGCAAACACAATACTACATGTCTTTCAAAATATCTAGCTTTAAATAGGCTAAAAACGCCCCAGCATATCTGAAATGCTACTAGACTATATGGTACAAATGAGGGAGATTTACTTAATAAATGTGGTTTCTACTAAATTCCAAAGGTAGATCTTGCCACAGACAGTCATGGAGGTGTTTATTTTTTAAACCACCTCCAATAAAGGGTCAGACCTTATCCTCAATAGCAAACTCCTCTCGGACCCAGCTTAGGTTAGTCCAAGAATTCCTATTTCCTCCTATGCAACAAACACAAGAAATTCACTATGTTTTGGAATTTCAACTAACAAGAACCCTTAATGGCAAAATCCTTATTAGGAATTCATCAAATCACGCCCACCCTCTTTTCTCCTTTTGGAAGAAAGATGCATTGCTCGCTTTGGCACTCAGCATTCTGACAACCCTAGTAGAATGCAGACTGAAATGGAGAATTCGGTACTTTAGTGGCTTTGCCTTTTGAAAACCATAAATCCACAAATACTTCTACAGTTGGTGGAACAGGAAGGGGATCCACAGGTGGTCAGCTCTCACAATCGTGGCCCCCTCTGAAGCACCAGTCTTGGGCAAAGACCGTGACCTGTGTATAGTTTGCCATCAACAACTGCCACTGCAGTTCTCGTCATGTGGACAAACAGAATGGAGAAAGTGGCTGTGCCTAGGACTCCAGTACTTCAACTCCAAGGTTGCTTCTACCCACGAGGTTATCTTCTCCTGTCCAATTTACGCTGCCATCAACCCCCTGACTCCACTGTGGTTTCACCAATATGAATTTGCCCAAACTACAAACTTAATTAAAGCAATCTCTCCATACTCCACACCTCCAACTGACCAGATGAATGTGTCTAGAGAATAAACAATTAAAAGCAATTTGATTGTTCTCACTTTAAAATAAAATGCTTCACCTCAAAAAAGCTCTGTAGAAAACAGTATGGCGATTCCTAAAAGATCTAAAAATCGACCTTCCTTACAACCCAGCAATTCCCCTTCTGGGAATATACCTGAAGTAACTCAAAAATCATTCTATGAAAAAGATACCTGCATGCATGTTTATTGCAGCATTATTCACAATAGCAAAAACATGGAACCAACCGTGCTGTGAAAGTGAACTGGATTAAAAAAACGTGGCATGTATACACAATGGAATATTACGCAGCCATAAAGGACAAAATTATGGACTTCACAGCAACTTGGATGGATTTAGAGTCTATAATACTCAATGATCTATTACGGAAACAAAAAATTGAGTACCACATGTTCTCGCTCATAAGTGGACCTTGAACATTTAATATAGTACTATAAGAAAGGAACTGGCAGTAGCTAGAAACTGCTGGGGGCGGGGGGGCAGGAAACATAAAATAAATAAGGGTTCCTAATCTCAAACCAGGCAAAGTGGGGACCAAAGGGAGGCCCAAACTTTACCTGTACAATGATGACTTGTATACCTAACCTAATCGTGAATTGTATCCCACATCTTTAAAATAAAATAAAGGGATTGACAATAGTGGGAAACTGCCAGGGGAAGGAGAGGGGGCACACAACATCAATAAGGGTACCTCAAACTAGGTGAAGCGAGGACCAAAGAGAGGACCAACCTTTCCCTGTATAATAATTCCCACTTATATACCCAACCCTGAATTGTACCCATCTTTAAAATAAAATGAAACTGTAAAAAAAAATACTGTTAACTAGTTATACCAATATTTCCCTAGCCCATTCCCTCTCCTCTCTTAGAATTTCTAGCATAAACTTTGCAATACAAAGATAAAGTGTATGCTTTGAATAGACAGAAAACTTCATGTAGGATTTACGGCTTGCTTCATCATTTATCTTCTAAACATACTGGTTTAGATGGTCCAAGAATTCGTGCAGCTATTCCTTTGCCTTCATTGGTACATTCCTCACCATCTTTTTTCAAAGGGGTTCCCTATTAAAAAAAAGATAAAAATAAAGATAATTGAAACTTAAAAAAATTCAAACCAACAACAGTAACAACTACTACCAACCTCACTGTATTACACTGAAGAAGAGAAATTGGTAGGGTAAAAACTTGGACTCCAACTCAATTCTGCCCTGGTTGGCTGCATGATGGTGATAAGGCCCTCAACCCTCCTATGCTGTGAAACCCTCATAACACACGCAAAGGTACTGAAGTACACATAACACGAGCAGAGGAAATGACAAAGACAAAGTATCTCCAGGGGATACCCCCCCAGATTCCAAAACCCGAAGATGCTCAAGTCCCATATAAATGGCACCTATGCACAGCCTCTCATATACTTTAAATCATTTCTAGTACATATAATACCTAATCCAATGTAAATGCTAAGTAAACAGTCAAATTGTATTTTTAACAATTTGTATTTTCTATAATTGTTATTTTTAATGCCGTATATTCTAATTTTTTTCTCCACAAAAAAACAGCTACTAGAAGTATAGTTTAATGCTACAATATGTATAAGCCTCAAAGAATAAAAAAAGTACCTATATTATAGTTAAAAACAGATGAGAAAAATGGTGTTCTCTACAAACATTAAGTGTGGTTGTATCATCAAGGGTCAATGAGACCTCATTCAAGACTGCCATAATAAACTGACTGGAGTAAGTTGATAGACTAAATTATAGTGTGTCTCCCTAGTGGTGTGTGTCCCTAAATGCCATACTCTAGTGTGGAAACCCACTTCCAAGATGGCCCCTGCTGATTCTCGCCTCCTACGTGCCCCTGTGCTGTTCCCTCCTGTGCGAAAAGGACCGACCTGTGTAACAAACAGTATCCAGCAGGAGTGATTGCATTTCACTTCCAGGCCAAGAGACACTGTTCTTGGATCACTTGCTCTGGCGGAAGCCAGCTGCCATGTCATGAGGACACTCCAACAGCATGACAGAAAAGTCCTTGTGTGAGGAACAAAGTGCCCCTGTCAACCACCAACACTAACTTGCCAGGCATGTGAGTCACCTCCAGAGCCTTTTCCTGAGCTCCAAGCAAGCCTTCAGATGAATGTAACCTCATGAGAAGACCTGAGCCAGAACTACTCAGCCAGGCCACTCCTAGATTCCTGACACATAAAAACCATGTGAGATAGACAGTGTTTTAATGGGCTAAGCTGGAGGGAGGGGGTATTTGTTACACAACAATGGAAATATAAGGTAACATTCTTTGAAAATGTTATTTTACAAAGAGGTATGAGAAACATTAGATGATACAAAACAAGTTTCTGTCTAGCAGGACTTCTCAGAGCCTTTATTATGCAATGTGATTCTCCAGGAAGGAAACATTGCATGCAGTTTCCCAAACATACTTAACTGAGAGAAAGTGAGAATGTAAGAATACTGAGAAATTTGAGAACTGCTCCTTTATTAAATGTAAATCAGCGCTTTTAAAATCTTAGAAAAACAAAATCTTGCTCTCTTCTGTTTGGCTTGTTCTGTAGATTTTACAGAAAAACTTTAATGATGTTTATACATGAACTTTCAATCACTGGTGAGCCAGTGAATAAGGTGCTGACATAAAATCCTTTCCTTCATAGGAACATCCGCTGGCATTTTATTTAAATGTCACTAACGTATGGCACATTTCACACTTAACTATGAGAAGTTGCACATACAGCCATAAAAGTATGCTTACTGGGAAAATTCCATTTATGCGACTAGGTTTTCCTTTGGGATATGGATTTCCTGGAATCGTTCCACAAGAAGATATCATAGCATGAGGAGCTTTGCAGCCTCCCTTGAAAGCCTGTAATATTAAAAAAAAAAAAAGAGGGTGGTAAAAAGAAATTAACAATAATAAAGCCCAACTAAAAAAACACAAATTAAGAAACAGTGTTACATTTAGTTTGCTCATACATCATTTAGCACTTACAGCAGTGAACATGTCCAAAAGCAATAAGAAAAATCACTTTATTTAAAGGGAATTCTTAAAATGATAATATAATAATGTTGTTAATGTTGCAAATAATAGACCCTCACACAAAGATATCGGCAAAATGGATTTTGTAAATTACATGCAAAAAAGTCTGTTATTATCTAATCTGTGCCATTTCTCCAACTACCAAGAAATAACACAGTGCAAATCTACAAACACCAAGCTCATGTTACAGTAAAGACAAGAAGGACACAGATGAAAGTGATTTCGTCCCTGTTCTGAAGAAATTTACTACTTAGTGGAGAAAATACAAACAAACAACATAGGACACTGGGTATCCAAAGAGCTATACTGTTGAAAAACCAAGAGTTATTTGGACACACAGTATTCAACATAATATCACAAATCTGTTAAGATATAGTAGGGGAAGGGATTTTGGTCTAGGCTGTTTATTACTGCATCCCAAACTTCTAAAATGATGCCTCCCACATACTGAGTATTTATTAAATGAATGAAAAACACTATATTAGGCATTTTCCAATGGATCTATAAGAATATCCAATTATATACATTTCCCTATATTTTACAAGTATATTTTTTTGTTATAGATTTACTTTGGTTTCATAAATCTATTCACAGTACGTTTCATTATAGTAGCAATACAATCCAGCCCCCTACTAAATACCTCAACTTTAAAAATCATCTTAATTTTGGACTATTATAAATAGTACTGGGGTGAAAACCTATGTATATAAACTTATATATTATTTCCTTGGGACAAATTTCTAGTAGAATTTTCAGGCAAAAAGGTATGAATATTTTAAAGGTTCTTTAAGTTTACCTTCCAGAAAAGCTGGACTAATTTACATTGACCAGAGGGCCTACTCCACAGAACACTCAGGCCCAGAATACTTCTGAGAAGGAAAGTGACAAGATCAGAATGCTTTATAAGGAAAAAAACACTACAGCAGTAATATGCAAGATGCCTTAAAGATTTTAGTCAGGAAAAGCAACAATAAAGTTACTAAAATCAAGAAACATGGCTACGATAATGTATGACTAAAGCCACGCTGCCTCTACTCCCTGAACTTGGAGGAAGTTGTGAGGATTAAATAAAAGTGAGCAGCAAGACCCTGTTGCATCTTCCTCAAGTCAGTTTCTAATGATTCATTCTGTTTCCAGCTACTACAGTACTAGGAAGTAACTACCTCAGATGACAAATCAAGTCTTCTAGGCTTGGACAAGTGCTCCTTCCCCCACTCTTGGAGAGTTCAAACTAATCAACTGAAATTTGCCTTCATATTCATCTCTTATGAATTTGATTAAAATAAACCTGATAACAAAGCAAATTTGAAAGTCAAGATCCTAAATACATGAAGTTTAAGACAAAAGCTGGGAGCCATGGCAAAGATATCAAGGGACCAAGACATAAACACTCTATGCGATGCCAGCTGAGGAGCCCCCAGCTTCTCGCTCTCAAGCTGTCTCTTCTTTGCCCAGTGTCCCCTTCAGCCAGCTCCATTTCTACTTGATAGATGGCAGGAATGCTCATTTTTAACTTACTGTGTAACAGCATTCAGATTATTCACCAAAGTTAACACAAGAAGAAGAGAGGCACTTTCTTTTTTTTTTTTTTTTTGAGTTGGAGTCTCATTCTGTCGCCTAGACTGGAGTGCAGTGGCCGCTCCCGGCCACCGCAGCCTCGACCTGCTGGGCTCCGGCGATCCTTCCGCCTCAGCCTTCCAAGTAGCTGGAACTACAGGTGCGCGCTACCACACCCGGCTA
>CAUYQG010136443.1:0-10226 GCA_963574415.1 Tarsius wallacei | reverse complement strand
ATAAATTTTAACTGACTTTTTTTTTTTTTTTTTTTTTGAGTTGGAGTCTCACTCTGTCGCCCAGGCTGGAGTTCAGTGGCATGCTTACGGCCACCACAGCCTCAACCTGCTGGGCTCAGGTGATCCTTCCGCCTCAGCCTTCCAAGTAGCTGGAACTACAGACGTGCGCCACCACACCCCAGCTAATTTTGTTATTTATTGTAGAGACGAGGTCTCACCAAATTGCCCAGGCTGGTCTTGAACCTGTGGGCTCAGGCAATCCTCTTGCCTCAGCCTCCCAAAGCGCTGGTATTATAGGCTTGAACCACCACACTCGGCCTTTAACTAAAATTAAACAAGGACTTTGACCACAGAAATTTAAATGGTTTCATAACCTAAAACACAAACTCTTGAGGAAATAGCATCATTACACTAAAAGAGGAAATTAAGTCAAACAGTCTGAACAATCAGGTGTCCCAGAGGACAAGTGTGTGGGTGGCTGAAGTTAGTATAGAAATTAGACATGCAGTAAGACACTAGTGGTTGGGCCAAAGATATAATCTCAGGGCCTATGGTTCTGTGAATTGGAGACAAGACCACAGACCAAAGGCGAGAAGTCACTAGTATAAGTGTTAAAAGACCCCCCCACACACACACACACCCATTTATACACCCTGGTGATGAAAGAGGGAGGCAGATGTGATACTTGAAGAGGTAGCAGGGTACTGTCTGTCACATATGGAACAGAGAAAGTTTAAAAGTACTACACATGGCTGGGCGTAGTGGCTCATACCTATAATCCCAGCACTTTGGGAGGCAGAGGCGAGAGAATTGCCTGAACCCAGAGGTTCGAGACCGGCCTGGGCAACATGGCAAGACCTCATCTCTACAATAAATTTTTAAAAATGAGCTGTGCGTGGTGGCACAGGCCTATAGTTCCAACTACTTGTAAGGCTGAAGCGAAAGGATCACCTGAGCCCAGCAGGTCAAGGCTGCAGTGGCCATGAGTGTGCCACTGCACTCCAGCCTGGGTGACAAAGAGAGACTCTGACTCAAAAAAAAAATACTACACATACTGAACTATTCATCGGTAACAGCTGGCAGTCAGGTGTGTGATTCGTGAACTTCCTCAAAGGTGGGAGGGGAAGACTCTCTTTTCTTTGTTAGTTCTTGCCTGCAATGAAACAATTCATTTACTTGGACATTCATGGATGGTACAAGGTGCTTCTTACTACAGAGCCCACCTCCCTGATGTGAATATCTTCATTTTACTCTAGGTTTGTAAGCCAGGTAATCATCAGTGACATGACAGTTAAGAGGAAATGGCATTTCCTGTGCAATTGCTGGCTGGCTGAGGACCTAGGAGACTGTGAGCGTGACCGGGTCTTCATACCAGTCTCAAAGACAGAACTCTTTTCCTTTAGGTACTGTTGGGAAATCGCCATTTATAGTAAATATTGATTTGCCATCTTGGAAAATATACCTCTGCTACCTGATGCTTTCCTTCCCTTCAGTTTTTTGGTTCAGTGATATCAGGGCTCCCGGCTTTTTCTTCATGGGAACAGGATGGCTGACTGCAAGTAGTCCAAACACCACATCCTTACATTAAAATGCCTAAAGGCCAAAAAAAAAAAAAAAAGTGGAAGTGTTTCTTCCAGACTCCCTTCTTCTTTCTGAAAATTGTACTTAATTTTTTTCATAAATATTTCCTTTTTTTCCTCTTCTGTGATTGAATAGTCAGGACTTCCGGAAAAGCAAGAAATATCTGTTTATTAAGAACTGTTCCAGCCTCCCTTCATGACCACCCACATGTTCCTTGCCATCTGACACCCAGCTTCTTCACATTATTAAAATGCTTTTCTCAAAAGTTAAGAAAAAAAGAAGTATGACCAAGTCTTAAAAAAAAAAAAAAAGAACTTTTCCAATTACTATGGCATAGCAAATTAATCCTAAAACACAGTGGGTTTTTTAATTTCTCTGATGAATTTGTGGGTCAGAAGTTTGGGGAGGGCTTGGCTGGGCAATTTTCCCTTGGGATCCCTCATTTTGGCTGGGTCTACAGTCATCTGTAGGTTCTGTTAACCGTTTGAGATTCAAAAACTGCTGGTTCACATAGGCAGCAGGTGGCACTGGCTGTCAGCTCATCCATGGCTGTTGACAGAGACCTACATGTGGCCTCTCCCTGGCAGCCTTAGGATAGTTGGATTTTTTACATGGTGGCTGGCTTCTCTCAGAGTGGGTAGTCCAGGAGAACTAAGAAGAAGCTCTCTAGCCATCTATGACCGAGCTTTGAAAATCAGATTCAGCCGGGCTCGGTGGCTCAGCCTGTAATCCCGCGCCTTGGGAGGCTGAGGTGAGTGGAATGCCTGAGCCCGAGGGTTCGAGACCCGCCTGGGCCACTTGGCGAGACCTCATCTCTACAATAAATCAAAAAATCAGCTGGGCGTGGTAGCGTGCGCCTGTAGTTCCAGCTACTCGGAAGGCTGAGGCGGAAGGATCGCCAGAGCCCAGCAGGTTGAGGCTGCGGTGGCCAGGAGCGGCCACTGCACTCCAGTCTGGGCGACGAGTGAGACTCCAACTCAAAAAAAAAAAAAGAAAATCAGATTCATCTCAAAAGAAGATATACAGGCAGCCGACAGACACATTAAAAAGTGCTCAGCCTCACTAATCATCAGAGAAATGCAAATCAAAACCACAATGAGATACTACCTAACCCCAGTAAGAATGGCCATCATTAATAAAACAAACAATAACAGATGCTGGCGAGGATGCAGAGAAAAGGGAACACTTCTACACTGTTGGGGAAAATGCAAACTAGTGCAACCTCTTTGGAAAACAGTGTGGCGATTTCTAAAAGAACTAGCCAAGCCCTTCCCAATCTTCTGACCCATAAAATCATGAGAGAAATTTTAAAATCCACTGTGTTCTAGGAGTAATTTGCTATGCCATAATAATTAAAACAGTTCTTTTTTTTTTAAGACTTGGTCTTCCTTCCTTCCTTCCTTCCTTCCCTCCCTCCCTCCCTCCCTCCCTCCCTCCTTTCTTTCTTTCTTTCTTTCTTTCTTTCTTTCTTTCTTTCTTTCTTGTTTTTTCACCTTCCATATGACCCAGCAATCCCCCTACTGGGAATATAACCAAAGGAACTCAAATCATTCTACAAAAAAGATACCTGCACATGCATGTTTATTGCAACACTATTGACCATAGCAAAAACATGAAACCAACCATGCTGCCCATCAAACCTGGACTGGATAAAAAACAAATGTGGCACATATACACGATGGAATAATATGCAGCCATAAAGAAAGAAAACATATGGACTTCACAGCAACTTGGATAGATTTAGAGTCTATCATACTCAGTGATCTACCACAGAAACACAGAACTGAGTACCACATGTTCTCATTCATAAGCAGACCCTGAACATTTACCCTAATACTATAAGAAAGAGATTGGCAGTAGCGGAATACTGGGGAGGTGGGAGGGGGGCAACACAATAAGGATATCGGATCTCACACCAGGCAAAGTGGGGGCCAAAGCGAGGCCCAAACTTTACCACTGGATGACCACTTGTATCCCTAACAGTGAATTGTACCCCACATCTTTAAAATAAAATAAATTTAAAAAGAAAACCAGATTCAGAGCCAGACACAGTGGCTCATGCCTATAATCCCAGCACTTTGAGAGGCAGAGGTGAGAGGATTACCTGAGCCCAGGGGTTCAAGACCAGCCTGGGTAACATGGTGAGCCCTCCTCTCTACAATATATCAAAAGATTAGCTGGGTGTGGTGGTGCATGCCTGTAGTTCCATCTACTTGGAAGGCTGAGGCAGATGGATCAACTGCACCCAGCAGATCAAGGCTGCAGTGGCTGTGAATTTGTCACTGCACTCCAGCCTGGGTGACAGAATAAGACTCTGACTCAAAAAAAGAAAAGAGGCCGGACGCGGTGCCTCAAGCCTATATAATCCCAGCACTTTGGGAGACCAAGGCGAGAGGATCGCCTGAGCCCGCCAGCAATTAGCTGGGCATGGTAGTGCACCCCTGTAGTTCTGGCTACTTGGAAGACTAAGGCGGAAGTATCGCTGGAGTCCAGCAGGTCTAGGAGGCTGCAGTGGCCAGGAGTGTGCCACTGCACTCCAGTCTGGGCAACAGAGTGAGACTCCAACTCAAAAAAAAAAAAAAATGCAGAATCATGACTTCAATTCTGAAAAATTCTCAAATGACATATGTGAAAATATTGATCCTCTGTCATTTCCTTACTATATATTGGAGATTTTCAAACTATCCTTCACATTTTTAAATAGCTCTTGCATATTTATTCTGTTTCTGTCTCCCTCTGGTGTGTTCTGTGTGAATTCTTTAGTAGTGCATTTCAATTCACTAATTTTTTTCAAGCATATCATGTCCTAATTTTGTTTGTTTTGATATCGATATTTTTCAGCATCAAGATTTGTAATTTATTTGTCTGCATTTTTAAAATAATTTTTCTTTTTTTTCTTCTTTTTGAGTTGAAGTCTCACTCTGTCCCCCAGGCTGAAGTGCAGTGGCACACTCATGGCCACCTCATCATCGACCTGCTGGGCTCCAGTGATCCTTCCGCCTCAGCCTTCCGAGTAGTGGGAATTACAGGCACACACT
Source organism: Tarsius wallacei (assembly GCA_963574415.1). Taxonomy (NCBI): domain Eukaryota; kingdom Metazoa; phylum Chordata; class Mammalia; order Primates; family Tarsiidae; genus Tarsius; species Tarsius wallacei. The sequence continues at coordinate 5,607 of CAUYQG010136443.1, read as the reverse complement.
ACCACGCCCAGCTAATTTTTTTTTTTTTTTTTAATTGTAGAGATGAGGTCTCGCCAAGTTGCCTGGGTGGGTCTCGAACCCGCGGGCTCAGGCAATCCACTCACCTCGGCCTCCCAAAGTGCTGGGATTACAGGCTGAGCCACCGATCCCGGCCAAGTTTTATTCTTAATTGAATATTATTCTTTTACTTTTATCTTTGAGCAAGCTGACAATCCTTATTTTGAAGTCCTTGTCATGCTGTCCCATGAAATTAATTGCTTTTGGACTGAATTATTGACCGTTTGCCCCTCCCTCCCTCCTATCACACACATTGTCCTGACTTTTCTCTCCCTCCCACCACATACACCATCCCTGACTAGTTAAGCTACTGCTTCCATCCAACTCTCCACATCTCTAGTCTAGAATTAGGCCTTATTATATATAGCAATTTGGAGCTCCTATTCCTCAATGAAGTAATGAGACTACGGCTACCGAGGATCCTGTTATGAGCCAATGGATCCCTTGGCTCAATTGCTGGTCATGGGGTCGTCCTTTTTTCCCCAAATCCTTTCTTATAAATTTGCATTGTTTGTTTGCTTAATGACTTTTCTGTACTTTTCCTGTAAAATCTCTATTCTTTGCTGTGTGTGGCAACCGAGGTTGGAAGTCTTCTGTTCTATAGTATCCTTTCATGAACTCCAGTCTCTGGCTTCTAGCAATGAAGTTGGCTTTGTCTCTCCCCTCCCCCAGTCCAGTGAAACATTTTTAGTTTCAGTTACCTTACAAAAGTCAAACTCCTACCTGTGCGCTGCCTTCTGCCTTCTTCCAGACCCAGAGCTCAGTAATTCTGTGGCTACTACCTCACCCACCACCTTGTTTTCTCATTCCATTTTTCTTCATCAGATATGTTAATTTTGTTTTTAAGCCCAGCCAAGTCATCTGGGTTATTTCTTTTTATATATTATTTATAGTTCCTCCACGTTTGGAGTAGAGACAGTGCTCAAAGTATGAATTCACCAAACTTAAATGGAAGCTTAATGTAAGTCTTTGAAGAGTAAAAATTTATCAAAACTCTTACAAAGCTAAAACGACCAATTTTTTTTTTTTTTTGAGTTGGAGTCTCACTCTGTTGCCAGGCTGGAGGCATGCTCACGGTCACCGCAGCCTCGACCTGCTGGGCTCAGACAAACCTTCCGCCTCAGCCTTCCAAGTAGCTGGAATTATAGGCACGCGCCATCACGCCCAGCTAATTTTTTTTATTTATTGTAGAGACAAGGTCTCACTAATTTGCCCAGGCTGGTCTCGAACCCGTGAGCTCAGACACTCTTCTCACCTTGGCCTCCCAAAGTGCTGGGATTATAGGCGTGAACCACTGCACCCAGTCCTAAAAACAACCATTTTTACTTTTAAATGTTCATATAGTATAAATTATCCTTACCCTCAAAAACCTTTTATCCTAAAATAACAAAAGACTCATATCTGAATGTTTGTTCATAGAAGTGTTAAATAGAGGCTGAGGAATTGCTGTGTGGCTTGTTGCTGGGCAAACCCCATCTTAGTCTGGAGTACTTTCAGAATGAGATCTCATGTCTTTCCTCTTCTGATTTCTCTTTTTAGACACCTGTTTTCCTCCATGATTGTGGAAAAGTTCACCCAGGATTATCTGTGGCTCTCAGTTGCAACTCGACATCCCTGGAACCAGTTCACAAGAGTCCAGTGGCTCTCTTGCTGCATGACACTCCTGCTCTGCTCATGGTCACCAGTCTTATGTCCTGGAAGGCAAACAGCACCACTGCCAGGAGAGATGAACAAGGTATGGATGAGCTCTGATGTGTGTTGTTTGTAGTATGCAGTCCTTTTACTATACTCCACTTTCCACACTTTCAAGGTTAGAAACGAATCGTGATGCACCTTTATTTTTCCTCCACTGCTCTAACATTAGAATATTCTATTTCTCCATTATTCTCATTCATTAATAAATGAAATAGACTTAAGAACACATCAGGATCTTTACTGCCATGATAGCTTTATCCCAAGGTAAACACAGTTAAATTCCTAAACAAATAGTTAAATCTAGGAGAGGAATGACTTTGTGGTTATTTTAATTGTTGAGGACAGAGGTTGACGTAATGCTTTTCTTTCGGTGGGTCTGTTGGCTGTGACCTGGTCTGAACTGCTTATCAGCATCCAAACTGCTGTCATCCTTTTCCCAATCAATCTTGTCATTGGGCAGCTCTTCCCATTGACTCAATCACAGGAAACTCTGCCTCTCTTACCTCCCATCCAGGTCTCCTGTCTCTCAGATGCTTCTGTTGAGCCCCTCTGTCTCAAAAGGTAGTAGAGGTAAGTTTGGTGTCAAATTTTACAAGTAAATGACATGCTTATCTTCCCCGTGTAGTGGAAGAGAGCAGTGGCAAGGATCTCCTGGAAGGCTCCCAGGGTGCTGTTGCCTTTAATATCTTTTCCCTAATTCCTGCCCCCTGAGCTGTGATCATACCTCTAGTTTTTACTCTTGGTTATGAAGCATTCTAAGGGCTGAATGGGAGTGCAGTATGTCCTACTCTAGAGGTGTTTTGGTTTTTTTGATGTTTGATCCATTGTCCCTTCTTCACCCTATGTTCTCTCATAAAACTGGTTTTGAAGCTGCTGTGAGGTGACTGCTTTTGAAAAAATTAGCACGAGGCAGTTTTCCTTTTTTCAGAAACTTGCCCATGGCAGGTCTTTCTGCCATGAATCTTCCTTTTTCCTTCTCTTCTTCTCGCTAATAAACTGCTTTTTTTTTTTTTAGTCAGAGTCTCACTCTGTCACCCAGGCTGGAGCAGAGGCACGCTCACAGCCACCACAGCCTCAACCAGGGCTTAGGTAATCCTTCTGCCTCAGCCTTCCAATTAACTGGAACCACAGGCAAGTGCCACCACACCCAGCTAATTTTTTTATGTATTGTAGAGACGAAGTCTCGCCAAGCTGTTCAGGCTGTTCTCGAATCCCTGAACTCAGGCAATCCTCTCGCCTGGCCTCCCAAAGTGCTGGGATTACAGGCTTGAGCCACCGTGCCCAACCAATAAACTGTATTTTAAAGCTTTAAAAAAGCCGGGCGTGGTGGCTCAAGTCTGTAATCCCAGTACTTTAGGAGGTGGAAGCAAGAGGATTGCCTGAGCCCACCAGTTCAAGACCAGCCCTGGCAACTTGGTAAGACCTCATCTGTACAATAATTCAAAAGATAAGCAAATGGCCGGGCTCAGTGGCTCACGCCTTTAATCCCAGCTCTTTGAAAGGCAGAGGTGAGATGACTGCCTGAGTTCACAAGTTCGAGACCAGCCTCAGCAACTTGGCGAGACTTTATCTCTATAATAAATCAAGAAAAAATTAGCCAGGCATGATGACGCATGTCTGTAGTTCCAGCTACTTGGAAGGCTGAGGCGGAAGGATTGCCTGAGCCCAGCAGTTTGAGACTGCAGTGGCCATGAGCATGCCACTGCACTCTAGCCTGAGCAACAGAGTGAGACTCCAACTCAAAAAAGAAACTAAATAAATACATAACTTTAAAAAAAAAGGAAAATATTAGAGCGAAAATTAAAAATTGAGGTGTTTAAAAAGTATATCCCCTTCTGACTAAAAGCAACAGCCTTACAATCTGTAATTGCTACCAGTCCCAGGTTAAAGTAAAACAGACTGATTTTTTCTTGTCTTGGTTCTATATTCAGGAATTAAAGGAAACAGTGGGATTCCTGCTTAGGAGAAATACATACCTACTCTCAGAATGGGAACATCTTCATGGAGCTCTTGTGACATTAACAAGCTAGTGAAACTTTTATCCAGCCTCATTTGTTCTCACTTAGAGGGTCAAGGCTATCATCAGCAGGCAGAGCCCCATTGGGCAAATGGTAAAGTTCGGTATGTTTTAGTAACTAGTCTTTCATCTGCCTCCCCCACTCCGTTACACATCTCTGTCTTTCTTACTCATTCATAACCAACAGGCATGATACAACCTTCTGCTTATTTTCATTTCCTCAAGCTTCCAGTATAGAGATGATAGCTTTGATCCCTTTGACGGCTTCTAGACTATCTAGTGATACTAGTAGAGGATTAAGAAAAAAACCTACAAAAATATTCTCTGTATTTGACCCCCATATGCCATCTGCTTTGTAAAAGCTGTTGAAGGCCGGGTAGGGTGGCTCAGCCTGTAATCCCAGCCCTTTGGGAGGCCGAGGCTAGAGGATTGCTTGAGCCTGGGGGTTCAAGACTAGCCTGGGCAACTTGGTGAGACCTCCTCTCTACAATAAATCACAAAAAACTAGCTGGACTTGGTGGTGTGCGTCTGTAGTTCCAGTTACTTGGAAGACTGAGGCAGAAGAATTACCTAAGCCCAGCAGTTTGAGGCTGCGGTGGCCGTGAGTGTGACACTACACTCCAGTCTGGGCAACAAAGAGTGACTCCAACTCAAAAAAAATTTAAAAAAAGCAAAAAAAACTGTTGAAATGTGTCATCTTTTTTGTTTATGGGATAGTGAATTATACAATTTATGGGTTCTTGAATACAGTTTGAGTCTCTTGGGCACTTACTAGTATAGGTCACATGTACTGCCATGCTGGTGAAAAAGCTCAGTGAGGTTTTAAAAGTCTCTAGATCAAAGTTTAGAATTTTACAGTTGTTCTAAATTGACCAGTATCCTCAGAGAAGACAGTAATACTGAAAATGTTGGGTACAATCTCCATTAATTCTGGGAAAATGTAACTTTATCATCAATTAATTACTAATCTTTACCACTAATTAAAATCTTCCACTTGTGAAAGTGTCAACTTGAAATACATTTTCAGTGATTCCTGAAAACCATCAACGTTTCTGCTATTACCTGCTCAGAGTTCTACAGAGGCTAAAATCTCACTTAGACACACTGGGTCTCACCCAGGTTTGCCAGCCTTGTGACTTCCTAGATGCAGCCAGTGAATTTCAAAAACTTCAGGAACTTGTGGAAACACACAATCTTCCCATGGAGCAAGAGTCAGCCAGGTAACTCACTGCACCAAACTTAATCACCTGTGCTCTTCCTAATTCTCTTTCTCGGTTGGGTACAAGATTATTCCTTCAACTTTTGTTCTTCAGGGAGGTCACCAGTTTTCCCATCCTGCGTCCAGAAGAAGAGAAGAAGCCCATCTCTAATGGCCTGCCCAAATGGCTGACTTATATCTGCTGGCTCCTTAGTCTCACTAGCCTGACTTCAGCCTTTTTTACAGCACTTTGTAACTTCGAACTGAATAAAAGCCAAGTCACTATCTGGGCTATTTCAGTTATTTTATCAGTGCTTCAAAACATCTTCATCACCCAGCCAGTAAAGGTACATGAGAAATGGAAAAAACCATTTGAGTTGCAGGAAGCTTGAGAAATGGAAGTCCGTGGATGTCAACCCAAGGTACCTAATGTTTCTGACAATTTAACTTTTTTGAAAAACAACACACAGCCGGGCTCGGTGGCTCAGCCTGTAATCCCCCGCCTTTGGGAGGCTGAGATGAGTGGATTGCCTGAGCCTGTGGGTTCGAGACCCGCTTGGGCAACTTGGCGAGACCTCATCTCTACAATAAATCAAAAATCAGCTGGGCGTAGTAGTGCGCACCTGTAGTTCCAGCTACT
>CAUYQG010136441.1:0-20709 GCA_963574415.1 Tarsius wallacei | reverse complement strand
CACGCCCAGCTAATTTTTTTATTTTATTGTAGAGATGAGGTCTTGCTTGCCCAGGCGGGTCTCGAACCCGCGGGCTCAGGCAATCCACTCACCTCAGCCTCCCAAAGGCGCAGGATTACAGGCTGAGCCACCGAGCCCGGCCAAAACAGATTTCTTTATGACATATCCTTGCAATAAATTTAAATTAATAAAGATACATTAGTTTCCCAAGTTTGTTTTGTTACTGTTTTATCCTAGCAACAATTAATATGATAGTTAAGAAAATAGATTTTGGAGCCAGACAGATAAGGATTAAATCCTGGCTCCTTCTCTTACTGGCCATGTAACCTTGTTCACTTTAGTAAATATTTCTGAGCTTTATTTTGTCGTCTTTAAAATAAGAATGGTTAAGACACAAAATTCATAAGGTCTATGTGGGAATATAAAATTAAATACTAGCTATAAATTTCATAATATAGAATTTGGCACATAATAAACAGTCATTGAGCTATAGTTATTGTTATTGTCATTGTCATCATTGCATTGTCTTTTTGGAAAATTAATAGTTTGTAGTTCCCGGGGTGGCAATGTGTAGTCATTCTGACTGGACATCAGAACACCTGGTTCTGTTTACGTCATACTTGAAACTTATTAATTATGTGATTGGGCCAACATATTCTTTCTCTGGCCTCAAGTTGTCCTATGTATCAGATAGACCTTTTTTACTGAGCAGATGAAAAACCTAGTGTCAAATAGCCTTAAATCAAATGTAGAAGTTACGGATATAGGCATCTGAAACTTCAATAGGCAATCTCTCCTCTATGCTCAGGTTGATACAAACTCAAAAAAAAAAAAAAAAAAAAAAAGAAAAGAAAACGAGAAACTGTTTGTTTGTTTGTTTGTTTGTTTTCCATTGCTCAAATCTGTTCTCATCCATGTTGGCGTCATTCCCAAGCTCCACATGGTGGCAATATGGTTGACATCAACTCCAGAGCTAAATGCCCTTGGCTGCAATTTCAATGAGAAGAGAGCACTTTTCTTTCTTAAACAGATTCTACAAAAGCTTTATGCCAGACTCTCATTGGCAGACATTGGCTCACATGCCCATCTCTGAACCAATTTCTGTACACAGGAGAGTAGAGCACAGTGCTTAGCTTAAGCTGTGGTCACATGCCATTCCTGGAGATAGGGATGATGTACTTCTATTCAAATAATTGAAAGTTAAAGAGTGACTCTGTATTTACTTTCTATTACTGTATAACAAAGTAGTATCAACGTAGCCATTTCAAACAACATGGCTTCATTATCTTACAGATTCGGCAGGTCAGAAGTCCAGGCATAGCATAACTTTAGGAATAACTTTTCTTCATATTCCACTGATTCTATTCAAGTTTAAGTGAAGAGGATCATACAGGAAATGTACATTAGGAAGCAGTAATCTTAGGGACCATCTTAGAATTCTACCTACCATAGACTCACAAAGGAAAATCAGAGTCTGGTTAACAAGAGGATGTTGAATATTGGACAGCCAGAAAATTAAATTCCCTACTTTCCTTCAGAAAAAAAGAAAAGGGTTGGGATTTGCCCAGATTATCTCTAACAGCCCCTCCAATTCAAATCATGCTTAATTTTGTGAAATCAAACATAGAATCTAAGTATTTCCATTGTAGTCAGGGGATCAGCAGCAACTGTATGTGAAAGTCACTAGAAACAGAGGGCAAATTATTTGGAAACATTCTCTTGAATGTTTTCTCAGTAACTGTTGCAACCACCCCCTTTGGGGGGCATCTCTTGCCCATCTCATTTATATTTTCTGACTTGCTGTTGACAGCCCATTTTTTATTAAACTGGAAGGACAGTCTAGTCTAGGGCCCAAGGGAGTTAAAGGAGCCTTCCTTAAATATGGCCCTGACCCAGCAAGCGAGTCACCTTCCCCAAAGTCTTGGAGCTTGAGCTATGGTTTATCTCTGGCCCCTTGTTTTTGGCAATAAAAGAGGAGGATGTGGTCAGGCTTACAAAGGCATTACTCAGAGCCAGTTTGGTTTAGAGGCAAGAAATCAGACTGGGATCTATTCCTGCATGGCTCCATCCCTGTCTGCAAAAGCTTCCCAGAGGACTGCCTTCAGGACCTAGGCTTCTGATGGGAATTAACTTGCCATCAGAATTTGAACTCAGATCTCCCAGTGTTGGCCTTCTCTCATGGGTAAGTGCAAGAGAAGATACGAGTGAACAATCAACTTACTCCTTTGAAACAAAGCTCACTACAGTGTTTCAGTTTCCCTGGACTAAAATTTCATAGATAATTAAACATCTACTGTAAGTAAAAACATACATCTATACCCTATATATCCTGAACATATATATATATATATTTGGAAGATTAAAGAAGACCTCTGCCTTGGAAGAACTCATAGCCTACTGGCTGAGATTCAGAAACATGTTTGAACAGTTCCAGAAAAATGTGAAATGTTATAATAGAGAAAAAATCAAGGAACAGGGCCTAATGTAAATCACGGCAAAGGGATCCAGGGAAGGCTTCCTGTAGAAAGTAGTGTGTGAGTTGAGCTTTAAGAAGTAAATGGATGAAGAATGAAGGTCCAAAGGGTATCTGAAAACTAACAAATAAGAAAAAGGTCTGATGTGTAAAACAGCCAAGTGCATGCAAAGACAAATATAAGCAAATTGATAGTGTTGAATCGTTAACTTGGTTATGGTAGGAGGGGGTGAAAAAGTGAAGCTCTACAAAAAGGTGAGCATGGGGGGGTTGGCATGAACAAGGCCATAGAGAGCTTTGCATGCTACGTTGAAGAGCCTGGTGTTTTTTCTGTGGACCACAGGGAGTATCTGAAAGGTTCTAGGCTAAGAAGAGATAGGTGAGATTTGTTTGTTGTGGCTCCCTCTAACTGTAGTAGATAGCACAGGTCCAGGACTGGAGGACCAGATATCAGCTCTCAGTTGTTGCAATGATTCAGATGAGAGATGGTGAGAGTCTGGCCTCTAGCACTGATCCTGGAAAGAAAGAAGGAAGCTTAGAGGTACTTGAAGCTCAATATCTGCAAGACTAGTGATAGATTAGCTGTCATGTCTGATGTAAAGAATAGCATCAAAGACAATGCAAAGCTGAACTACACAAATCGCTTTCTCTCTTTTTTCTTTTTTTCTTCCCTTCCCTTCCTTTCCCTTCCCTTTCCATCTCCTCCCTTTATTTACTTTCTTCCATTTCTTTCCTCCCTCCCTGCCTCCCTCCCTCCCTTCCTTCCTTCCAACTTCGTCCTCCTTTCTCCTCCTCCTTCTTCTTCCTCTTTTCCTCCTCCTCCTCCTTCCCCTTCTCCTTCTCCTCCTCTGTTTCCTTCATGAATCAGGTTGAAGTTCCCATTTATTAAGCATCTATTATGTTCCAGTTATTATATGATAATATAATCACGTTTGCTTCCCGATAAACAGCCCTGTGAGATAACAAGTAAGACAATTAATTCTTGGAGAAAGAATCAACTTTCTTAAGGTCAAGAGAGTGGCAGAGATGGGCATAGCTAGAATTTGTTTCAGAGAATAGATAGACTTTGCCTGAGTCCTAGACCACTGAAATGAGGATTTTATAAACTCAGAATGCATATTTGGAATTATTCCAGAGAGTAGCATGTTAAAATATAGATGGTATCTTTATAATAATCACAATCTGCATGTCACCAATCCCAATGGATAAGTTCAGAAATTTCCAGAAGAATGTTTTTCAACCTGGACTGCACATTGAAATTACCTGGGTAACCTAAAAACAAACAAAAATACTGATGTCCCTAGTGACTCTGCCTGTATTGTTTTGTGATATAGCCTGGGCATCAGGGAATCAAGATATTTCTAATCTCTAAGTGATTGTAATGTATAGCTAAGACTGAGCATCATGAAGCCAGGCACTGGAACAAACAGCAAATGATCTCTATTGAACTCTGTACCGAATCCTTTCCCCTTTCTCCTTATTTCAAATGGTCTGACTCTTGCACGAACATAAGAGCATCTTCCCAGCATGACCCTCCCCTCTGACGCAGCCTCCCCGCCGCTGGTGGTCCCATGCTTTTGGCACAGATGGAGCTGCTACCTAATTGCCTGCTTATTTGTTAAGTGGTTGTCCCTAGCAGATGTTCCCATGTGGGGTTTGGAAGCCAGCATCTGTATACAAATAGCCGATTGCATCACTGTTCTGCTTTTGATCTACGTCTGATGGGGTACCACCCAGGCCACAGATGATGTTCCAAAAGTGACCTGAGAATGAGCTTTCTGATCCTATTGTTTCACCCCAAACTTTATCTTTTAAAATCTTTCATAGTTTTAGAAACTCCTCATGTGTCTTCTTGAATTGCTTTCTCCCTCTGCTTTTTTGTTGTTGTTGCTATTGATCTTTCTTTTAGAGTAAAAGAGAATGATGAAAGTCTCAGTATCTTCATGGTACAAATGTGCTTACTTGGACCCAGAGAGCAAAAGGATCTTGGCGAGGATCAGGATACAGCCATTCCCAGGACAGAGCTCAGTTTTAGTTCTATCTCTTATCTCTATGACCACATGCAACCTTACTGAGACTCTCAGAATGATCAATAGGTTAGATACTGGTCCTGAAACCTTCAAACAGTGAAACATTTGACAAGTTAATTCACCTAAACTGCCAAGAGAATGTTCATCTATGTCTCCAGCATCATTGCGAAGTTTACAGATGCTGTATATGAAGTGCACAGTCCACCTTAAGAGAGTTGTTCAAAAAGATATTCAAACATGCTGAAAAATCGATGAAGATGTCCACAATGATGGTTAAGTGCCCAGGCATGTGAGTTAAATATTCCCATTTGAATCCCTGCTATCCCTGAGTAGGAGAGTTTCCTCAGTCGAGTTACTTCACTTCTTTGAGTCTCCATCTTCTCATTTTAGACATGAGAATAAAGGTAATATTAACCTAACGTGATTGTAATTATATTGAGTGCCTATTATATAACTTGACACAGAGTGAACATTAGGGATAATGATAAATATTAAGGATGATAGTGAGAAAGAAGATGAAGAAGAAAAAAAAAAAGACAATAATGTTGTCTATCATGTAGGAAGAACACTGCCTGAAGAATCAGGGCACCTGATTTGTAACCTTAGCTCTAAAAGTAATTTCCTCCATGAATACTGGTAAATGAACTTCTTTCTCTGCATTTTAGAGGTCTTATCAGGATAACTAGGTGGTCAGAGTGTTCTCCCATACTGTAATCTGTATCTCAGAAGAGTTCACTCTTATTCCTCAATTCCTTCATCAGCCAGCAGATGTGACATGCCAGGTCCTCCAGCTTCATAAAATCCTTTGCTTATGATATCTTCTTCCCTGTATTCCTAGTCTTTGTGGTGTTGCCTTCTTCCCACTGCCTCTGAGTCTGTGCATAAGAAGACAGTCTCACCCTCTCCTAAGATCCCTTCCTTAGATGTGGGGAAAGAATGCAGTAATCCAGCCTTGGAGAAGAACCATCAAGTGCTTTTAAAGATTAAGCCATAGCCTCCTTCTGAGAAGATGGCAACTGTCAAGTGGAAACACTAACAACAGACTTAGCTCCAGCCATGCAAATAGTATTACTGCAAAGACATATATTTAGCTTCTATGACATCAGTTTGATTACCTTGATTAACGGAGCAATTTGCTGTACATTTTTCCAAATGCTTTAGTCAATTAGAACTCAAAATAGATTAGAAAACCCTCTATGAGATGGCAATAGTCCAAAAAGACTAATCCATCATAAAATATACGTATATGTCTTTTCCAACCTTGCAGTGGATATTTGTGTCTTGTACTAACTCAGAATGATTCAGGTTTGTACAGTTAGGCACCAGATACTTTTGATATAAGTTGTTGTTAAAGGCAAGCAGTGAGAAAGAAGTTTTGTGAATGCTACTCTAGTTTGGTCTAGCTTCTCAACATTTCTCTATGCCTAGAAAAACTGACAATACATAGAGTCTGGAGATGGGCTGCTCCAGTCCATACCCACAATTATGCTTAAAAAAAAACCCAGCTGGTTATAACTCCCTTGTAACAGTAGGATGGACCCTAATTCCTTAGAATGATATTGACAGCACTTTAAAATCTGGCCCCATAGTACATTTTTTACTTCACCTCTTTCTATGTATTACATTTTCCATATTTTTTCTTTTATATTGCTCAAAGTTATGATATACTTTCTTATAACTTTCTATTTGCCCCCAAATTCTCTCAGATTGGGATAACAAGAAGAAAGTGTTTATGAAGTATTTATTAGAGACCAGGCGCTGTACTAAATATACACAACATACTATTGTCCTTAATTCTCTTAACTAACCCCAAAGCCCTGAAAGTTAAAATGCTTGTGCCAAGTTATACTCAAGTAAGTGTCAATAGTAAGATCAAACTCTGGTCCATCTACCCATGAAGCCCTGGGTCTAACTTTCTCTCTTTCTGTGTAATTCTTTCATCTTTCATTCACTTTTTTTTCCTTCCCAATCTTTCTCCGTGTTTCACACTCTCACTGTGCTCTTCTGTGGAGGAGGAAGATACTTCTTTGACTGAGCGACAGTTAGATGATAGAGATTGGATGTGTAGTGCATTCAAGATGGGATTAATTCATATCAAATTTGTTATTTTATAATCACTGGTTGAGTTGCTGCTCTAAGCAATACATCCTACCAGGCAATACTTACGGTGCAGTGGAATAGAGTGGGCATAACAAAGTACTGGTTGACAAAGACAATTAAATGGCTTGAAATTAAATTCTAGATCTTATATTAGTTGTGTGCCTAATCTTGGATTGTTCAGAATCTACACTTCATTGTCAATAAATAGAAATAATGGTATACGTAATGTAGACTTGCTGGTAATATCAATTATATTGATATGAAAATGTGAAAGGGTTTTATCAAGTACTTCACCAAGTGTTGTTTATCCTACCTAACACATGGCCTCAAGGAGCTCATGATTCCAGGAGCTCTTACTTTAAGATGTATGTAAAACTACCCTATAAGTTACAAAACGGTGTGAGTTCCTGTTAATTATAAGAAATAAGGAGAGAACTGGCTGTGAAATCATTTAATTGCTCCCTGGTTCTTCATGGCTTCTTCAGAACTTCACAAAATACCTGGGCCATAACTGGCCCTCAAAACACACCCCTCAAATGAACGAATATTTTTGTCGTTGCAGGAGCACCAGACTGTGAAATTAGAGACCTGGGCTCTGGTCCCAGCTCTACTCCTCACAGACACTAGAAAGAAAACTCAGCCACTTGTGGCCTCAGTTTCTTTATCTTTAAAACGAGTATGTTACACCCCTGACTTCATAAGGTTGTTATGTGGAGCAAATAAAACTGTCCACATGGAAGTGCCTTGTAAACTATAAAGAGATGTGTATGTACAAGGGAATGAACAGAATTGACTGTGTTCAGAAAGGAATGCATAGGCATGGAAGTGATGTGCTTTGAGGCTCTCAGAGGATTTCCATCCAAAAGTCTGTGATTCAAAGCCCAGTGGTTTATTCCATTTTTACAAATGACCATTCATCTTCTTGACCTGACACTTAGCAAATGAACAACAACATACTCCAATCTACTGCTTAGCATATTCTTGGCAGAAAGGATATTAGAAAAGTGGACCCACCGCTCTCTCTCCCCCAAGACACACTATTGTACTGAGGCGGAGCCTGACTCCTAGAGGGCAGTGACTGTGTCTCTTTCTGTTACCCAGCACCTAACACAGTGCCTCACTTATATATTCACTAACCGCTTGTTGCATAAGTGAGTGATAAATGAATTAAGTGACTTGTTGAAGATATCTTCAGTATCTAGCAAAGTGCCTGCCCGCTGTGTTTTTTATTTGTTTGTTAATAGCAATAATGAATGACTGAATAAATTCTTATCTAGCAAGTTGGTGGCAGGGATGGGACTCAGACCTTTTGCTTTGTGATTTGTATCTCAATAAAACACAAGTTGGAATTCATCCTGGCCTGTGTTTGTTACTAATTGATCTAGATTTGTGCATTTTGCCTTTATGTCAATGCCTTTAGCTCTGTGGATGACGAAAGAGACCACTGTGTCTCAGGGAACATATAGCTTTGGGTTAGTCACACAGTAGATAAGTAATTAATATATTTTGATTGTATGAACCTGGGCAAATTAAATAGGTTATTTGGACTATGACTTCTGGGTAAAAGTCACTGGAAGAGACTGGCTAGGAAGTACTTTGTGTGGTCCGATAATGTATTTATTTACGAGACTAAATGTTTATCTAAGCTCCAGAAGACTTCTGGCTTCATTTTGGTATCTGTGTGCATTTGTGTTATTTTCCATCCTTCTGGGGAAAATAGCCCCATCCTTCTGGGGTCCAGCTGGGCTATGAAGTAATAAACAGACATAAAAATTGGCTCACTCCATGACAAGAAGTGGGAGCAACCCAAAGCCTTTAAGAAATTCTTCTCTGAATAGTGAATGCACCAGCATCCAGCTAGTTCAAGTAGGGTTCAAGTAAGCACTCTAACTTTGTGAAAGCTATTTATGACCAGCACAATAAAACCTCTCTACTCACTCAATTGCTGGGCATTTGAGATATGGTTGTTTTTCTTCCAGTCTGTTCTTTGACAGCATTCAATGGCATTGAGTTACTTTGACAACTTTGATAATAATTCAGGGTATGAGCAAGCCTCTTTCGCTTCCTTAGTGTATCTCTTAGCCATTTAAGACTTCAACAGTGGCTAATACAAATCAATGAGCTTACTTTATTCTGAATGGCTGAACCTGTAAGTTCAAAACTACAGTCTAAGATGTCTTACTGGATATTCTGAAGAGGCCAAATAACTTTCCAAATTTCATCACATCTCCTTGCTTGTGACACTTCCTTGCAAAAATAATTTCATACAGCCCAGAAGATTACTATACTTAGATATTTGAGTTGTGATTGGTAGATCCTTCTGTTTATTTCATAAGCACTGAATAAATGAACTTGTCATCAAAAGATATGTTGGGAGGTAAAAGCCATAGTTTGTGTCCTCTGACACGAAAAATGAAGTGTGAGTATTCATTTCTATGGTACCAGATAAAGAAAGCTTACTGACACAGAAGAGGGACACAAAGTGTTCCAGCAGCTCACAGGAAAGAGTAGCCACTTCTGGAGGTGGACAAGATGAAGGAAATGAAATTCATTTTCATGGAGAAATTCATTTTCAAGGCTTCATGGAGCAGGTCACCCTTACACTGGGCCAGAAGCAGGTACGCAATACTAACAAGTTATCAGTAGGGAAAGGTGTGAGGGCACAAGCCACTCAGGTGAAAAGCATGGTCATCTCCCCCAGCACACTGTGCCATCTTGTTCCACTGAAGTCCCTTAGTGCTAAGTGTCTACCCTTTAGGGGCCAAATTTGAAAAAAAGGATAGTAACCAACTTTTCTATGTGCCAGATATCATTTAAAGTACGTCACACTTGCTACTTCTCACCACAAAGGTAAATGAGGTAGGTTTTATGTCCATGATTGTGGGTGTGGAACCTTGAGCCTAAACAAAAGTATCAGTCACTTAACCAACATCAAAAAGCTACTCGAGCAGCTAAGATTCAATTCAGTTCTCCTCTACTCTTTAACTTACCTTCTTGTACTCCATGCTAACTACCTCTTTGGTCGGATAGTTTAATTGCTCCATGGAGGAAGGCATTCAAGGAAGGAATATGTTGGAAGTCCCTAGGGAGATGTTGCCTTGGAACACACTCCCCAAGGCCCATATATACACTCCATAACTGTACTTGTATAAGACAGAACTCCCAGTCCCTACCAGCTGAGTTCATTATCAAAGGGGAGTGCAAAAACACTTAACACATGTTAAGTGTTCATTCATTCCAGATCATATTGTGGTTCTTTCATTTACTCTCTCAGTTTATCCTCACAAGAAGCCTGTGGACAATAGATTATTTCCTTCATTTTGTGGATAAGAAATCTAAGTGGTATGTAGTTTCAGGATTTGCTCGATTTCCCACAGCCAGTCTCTACCAAGACAGCATTCACAAGTAAGGTATCTTCCTCTAAATTCCGTCTCGTTTTTACTTCCTTCTCCTTCTGTAGACTGCAAAGTGCCCTATAACACAGGTCACAATGATCACAGTGGAAGCGGAAAATTAAGAGAACAGGTAAAGGGGAAGGAAGACACAGAAAGAGAAGGAGGAAGAGGAAGAAGAGAAAGAGAAAAGGCAGTTGGGGTACCTACATGCATGTTACTTATATGTTTTAAAGGAGCCCCCAGGATTAAGTGACACTTCGTGATATAAACATTCAGGGGATATTTTCGAACCTGAATTTTAAACAAGGGAAGGACCATAGCATGAGACAAGCAGGGTTTTTAGTGTTTTGAGATGCCAGATTAGACACAGGAGGAAATTCTGCATGACTAGTTTGGAGTAGCAATTTTACATAGCAATTTGCTGAAACATCCTCCACATGACTTCATAGCCCTCTTTTCTTGAAAATCTACCCTTTTTGTTTATTAAGTTAACTGATAGACAAAAGGCTCAGTCTTTTGCTATCAGCCTACAGAATCTATTAGTCAAATAATGATTGCCTTCACCCCAAATTCTGTTTTCACTGTATTTGTTACATGTCTTCTGAGCTCTGGTGTCCTCAGAATGAGGTGTGCATCTCTGCAAGATCAGTTAATTCCCTCTACTTTGCTGAGAGCAAGCAGCCCAGGAACAAAACAAAACAAAAGCCTTGAATCTATATTTCCCTGCCCCCTTCCTTCCTTTTCCTCTCCTCTCTAACCCCTCCCCTAGAGAATGCCAGAGAAATAAAAATAAAGTCGTAATTAAGAAAAGGACTCAGAATAAATTCCATGCATTTAACCAAAGTTCCATCTCTGAACCCAGGAGGATTGGCGCATAGCTGTGGTTGTGTGAGAGGAAGCGTGCAGGGAACTCATGCTGTGCTTTCAACACAAATACAGCTCATAAGGAATAGTTTATCACTTAAACCATCTCTTTAATTCTGCAGAGTAGAGGCAAGACCTCAAACAAGGCTCAGATACCACCACCACGGCCACTGGGGTCTCCCAATTCTAGAGTCCCTCTGGCCCAAATAGCTCAGAGCAATTCACAAACATTTATTGACGAAACCCCATGACCCCTCCCCCAAGTGAATACTTTAATATCCCATTCCACAGAGGGCAAAATGGTAACACGAAGAAGTTCAAGGCTTTTGGCTGCCTGCCCAGCAGAGAAAACTAAGTAGTGGCTGGATTCTGAAAGAAAAGCATCGCCAGGTGCACAGTGGATTATTTAAGAAATGTGGTGAAAAGAGCACCGGGCTGTAAGTCAGACCTGGGCTCTGATCCCTGCACTGTCACTCACTGACTGGAGGACTGTGGCCAAGTCCCCTTTCTTCCCTGAGCCTTAGTCTCTCCAACTGAGAAATGGAAGGTCCAACTAGAAGACCCTAAAGCCCCTTCTACCTCTGAAAATGATGGAGCTGACTCCACCAAGCCAGAAGATTAGGTAGGCTTTCTTATTACTGCAACTCCTAAACAATGCAACTTCTTTCCTGTTGGAAGGACTCCTCTATGCCTCTCCAAATCCAGCCCTTCATTCAAGGCCTACTTCCACCCATCCTCCTCCAGGTCGTATTCCCTGATTTTTTTTTTTTTTCTGCCTGTAAGAATGTTGTCATCTTTAAAACTCTTGATTGCTTACTTTTCCACACAGAAGCAGCTCAGAACATATTCTGTACATCAGAAGGTTCTGTGTAGTTTAATCCTTCATTCACATGCCCTCATCTGACCAGTGAGAAGACTTGGATGGCAGATGTTAAACCTTAAATATCTTACTAACTCTTCAACCTGAAATATCTGTTGATAGGTGTCTTTTTCTAAATCCATGTGAATTTTAAAATTTTGATGACACATGTCAAAAGAGATGTTTCCTAATGTGCATGTGCAATTCAATGCACTGTCACTTAATTTAGCAATTAATTATTGATCACCTGCTCTTTGCCAAAAACTAGGGTAGACTCTGGAGTTACAAAAATTGCTAAGACTTGGTCCTTTTTCTTGAGTCTATTCTGCTCCATGAGGGAAACAGGTAAGGAGATAGGCAGCTGTAACACATTGAATTTACTTCAGCAGCAGAAGTTCGTACAAGACAAATGGTGGGGAATGAGACAAACCAAGAATTTAAAAAAGCCAATTACAGCTCAGATTTGTGTTGAACTTACTTTACCTTAGACCGTAAATTAGGAAAGTTCTGACTTAAAAATTTAAACTTTGATGAGATTTCACAGAGCAAAGTTTAAAGATCTCAAGGTTGCTGTGCATATAAGTGGGGGTGAGGGAGGAATGCAGTAGCTGCATCATGAGAAACTTAAATTAGACACTGTTTTAAAGGAAATGTTGTTGGCGTGAACACAGCTTCCAAACTAATGGATACCAAGGTGTAGACTTGCTTTAATAAAAAGTAGGTCACTTGAGACAAGCCCATGGCATCACATATAGGAATATTTCTTCTCCTTCTTGGCTTGGCTCTCTTAGATGTAAAAGGGGTGGTTAGATGAGATAATCACAACAATCCCTCCCAACTTTGGTGTTCTGTAGCTACATGGAACACAGACAGTGTCTTCTCTGTTGCCTCCCACAACATTTATTGCTGGGCTGGGCACTAGAATGAAAGAAGGGAGGGAGGGAAGGGGAAAGGGAGAGAGAGTGTGCTGTTTTCTCTCTCCAGGGACTCTGAATTTGAGAGAAAGGTGAAATTCAGAAGTAATCAAAAAAGAAAAATGATAGCAGAAGGATTTGTCATGATAAATGTAGCTTACTTGGCCCCATACTTGTAATCAGAAGGCTTGGGTTCAAGTTCTGACATTGTAATTGAATAGCTTGTATTCTCTTAAGAAGGCATTTACTTTCTTGACCTTCAGTTCTCCCCTGTAAAATATAGTATATAACTTTGACTCAGCTAATTCAGATGTATTAAATATTTGAGAGAGAAATGCTTTGTAAACTACAAAAGACTATGTAGAGGTTGACTGTTGTTGTTATTGTTATAAAGGGGTGTGATATATTATAAACATTTGTGACAGGCTGTGAGGGGAAAAATTTGAAGGCAGGGAGTCAGCGTGTCTTCTGAGTCTCCATTGTACCATCATATGAGCTTTAAGCCTAGTCTGTATTCTGTGTCTCCTTTCACAGAGCAGTAAGCAGAAGCTATGGAGGGCTGGTGGGCTCTCACAAGCCTATCGATCTATACACTCAGAGAAAAAGCTGCTAGTAATTTCCAACTCACCCCGGAGCAAACACACACATAGCGCAGCAATTGCTCATGGCCATGGAGGGGCCTCCTCAGCTGGTAAATTTATAGAAGGCTGGTCTGCATTATTAAGCAAGGTAACTAAGCCTCCAGAGTTCACCCTGAATTTTAAAAAAAATCTTTATGAGTATATGATTCTCACAAGGTTGGAAGTATGTAGAGATTTAGGTTTGTTGATGTAGAAGGAAAATTTTTAATTCACATAGTAGATGCCAAAGCAAACCAAAGTTAACATATCAGCACCATCTAGTGGATATTTTCAGCCACTGCACACACTAGAGGAGAAAAGGAAATGTGTATGTATCCTCTACACTTTGAGAAGGTTCTGTAGAGGCAACAGTACTCATTCAAGGAAATCTTAGTCAGGAGCTCTGGTAGTCAGCATGAGTCAATATCATGTCTAGAACGCAGATAAAAGCATGATGAGATAATTGGACTCAGGAAATAGTCCTGCAGAAACCAGACAATGTCTTGTTTAAATTCTGTGCTTCTGGGTAAATCACGTAAACGCTCTAACCTTCAGTTTCTTGGCCTATAGAATGGGGGTAATAATTCCTACTTTAAAGGATTGATGATGAGATTGTATTATGGTATTTATTAGAGGTACTTGGGTAAATGTTTGCCATGGCATATCATAATCATTGGTAGCTACTGACTTAATGCTATCTTCTTCCTTAGATCTCAATGCAAGTAGTCATTTGTATCTTAGATTTTCAAATAAGAAACTGAAGTTGAATATGCTTCAGGATCAAGTCCAAAGTTACAAAGCACAGTTGCTAAGTGCCAGAACTGCAGTTTGAACACAGATGTGATATGTCTCTGGTTGACTCCACTGTACCAGGCAGCAGAGTTTGGTCTTTTTCCCCCTTTTCATTTTTTCCCCCTTAGGATGAACATTTAGATGCTATAATGTGCCTGGCTTTGTGCATGCACACACATAAGCATCATCGCTTTCCTTGTACAGATGAAAAAGCTGAAACTTAGAGAGACTAAATAATTTCCAAAAAAATCAACAACTAGTGAGAGGGCTGAGATTCGGATTCTGACTTTCTGATTACAGACGAACGCTTTAATCTACCCTCTACTGACTCATTCACTCCTCACTCATCTCTAATTATGAAGTATGTTTCTGTTTATATTTACATTCCAAGAATAGCTTGTTTAATAAAAACATCTGCATTTATTAAGGTCCCTGGCTCATGTAATTGCAATTCGTTTCTCTGCCCATCGGGGCATGGAGGGTTAGCTTTGGTGTACAAGATTGTTTTCTAAGGTTCTCTTCAATCTGGGAAGAGTGGTGTGTCTCACAGGGAATGAAGACAAACTGGGTGAAGAGAAGATCAGCTTCAAGCCCATGGAGACGCTGCCACTCCACAGTTAGGCTTAGCAATGGAGAATGAAGGGCCTTATAAGAGAACATTGGGAACCGCTAAGAAAAGAATTATAAAGGTCACTCATGTTTCACAATGCTTTGTGTCTGTAAAGACCCAGGGACACAGAGAGCCCAAATGTGGTTTGATCAAAGTCTGTGAAAGAGCTTGGCAGTAGCCAGATTTCTTGACTCCCAAATTCCTGATAGACATAGTTGGGTTTTTTTCTTTTCTTTTTTGAGTCGAGGTCTCACTCTGTCACCCAGACTGGAGTGCAGCGGCATGATCACAGCTCACTGAAGTCCTGACCTGCTGGGCTCAGGCGATCCTCCCACCACCCTCAGCCTTCTGAGTAGCTGAGACTACAGCCATGTGCCACAAGGCTAGGCTAATTTTTTTTGTAGAGAAGATGTCTCACTATATTGCCCACCCAGGCTGGTCTCGAACTCCTGGGCTCAAACAGTCCTTCTACCTTGGCCTCCCAAATGCCAGGATTACAGATATGAGGATTACCGCACCTCAGGTAGAGCTAGATATTTTGTTCTTTACCCTAGAGCAAGACCCAGAGGGATTAAATCGCCCATATTGTAAACTGTTCTGTCTAGTAGTTGCTTCCCTCTAGTGGTCACATTGTCGTCAAGCAGGAAGATGCTCGTGATTGAATCTCAAAAAAAAAAAAAAAGAGGATAAAAATAGGATGCCGTTTGACCAGGGAAGTCTGATATGGTCACCCAGACACTCTAAGAAGAGTATGATGGCAACAACAACAAAAACAACATGGATTCCTAAATTGGTTGTATTCTGGTTTTTGTTTGTTTGTTTTTGTTTTGTTTTGCAATCGTGTGTTGTATGAAATATGTTAGGAGAAAAAAAATTAAATTAAAACATTCTGCCAGGCATGGTGGTTCACACCTATAATTCCAGCACTTTGGGAGGATGAGGTAGATGGATTGCCTGAGCCCAAGAGTTTGAGACCAGCCTGGGCAACACAGCAAAAAAAAAAATCAAAAAATTAGCCAGGCATGGTGGTGCACACCTGTAGTTAGTCCCAGCTACTTGGAGTGCTGAGGTAGAATCATGCCACTGCACTCCAGCCTGGGCAATAGCATGAGACCCAGATTTTTTCTTTTTAATCTAATCTGAGATACATGTGCTTATACACACACACACACACACACACACACACACACACACACACGTTTCTTGTAACATAATTTGATAAATTCTGATATAGGTTTTTTAAATTCCTTATAATACGAATTCCCATTTTAAAGATGGGACAAATGAGGCTCATAGGACAGTAATTTTACTGTGACCCAATGAAGTACTTACACCCTAATAGTATATTTTAAAAGCTTGTATCAAGACAGAATCTCCACCAGCCTTTGTGCCTGCAAGAAATGTGATGAAGATACTCATGCCAACCCATGATGGACTGTAGCATGAACAAGAAACAAACTTAAACGATGTCATTGAGATTTTTTGATTATTTGCTACTACAGCACAATGTTCCCTGAGTAATATACTATATCTTCCACTAGCTAGCTTCCGGGAGATAGGCCTTTCTTATTTCTGACTGACTTCTCACTATCTAGGGAGATGAAAGCCAATTTTTTTCCCCTTGAGGTGCTTCCCTGCACTCTTAGAGGTTCTATGTTAGAAACCCCCCACCTGCAGTTTCTTTGACCCCAGGCTCCTCCAGCTCTGTTCTGGGAGGTCTCTAGGGATCTGTCCTCAACCCTTGGGCCTTCATAGGTGCACCACCAGTCTCTTTCTGCTGAGTTCTTCTTGTCACTCCAGCAGACCTTTTAGATAAGACCCACCAAGCCCCACTTACCTCTGTCTCTCATATGGCCCACACGTGCTCCTTGGGAAGCAATCACCGGTATCATGCCCCGATGAACCCTGTAACTGCAGGTCAGTAGCCATGCAACAGTCTCTTCTGACTCTGCCTCAAAGCAGTTAGTCTGCCCTTCTTTTCCCTTTTATATTTATTGAAGCCAGGCCTCAGTCTGCAGCCAGCTTTAGATTTCTCAGACCTGACCCAAAGGTGGACTTCTGGGCCTCTGACTTGCAAGGAATGCATTTCAAAGCTCTTTAACTCGTCTCGCTAGCATCTCTTAGAGCTCAGGATTGGAATATAGCACACTGTGTTAGACGTCCAACTGCTGTAACAATCAACCTTCAGATCTTTTTGTCTTGACTCAATAGCTGTTTATTTTCCGTTCAAGTCACCATCCATGCAGGGCAGCAGGGAGGGACACTGCTTCAAGCTGTCATTCAAGGACCCTCACTCTTTCCATGAATAGTTCTAGCATCCTCCAGAGCCTTTTCATTCTCCTCTGGATTCATTGCCTTCAGCTTCAGAAGGATTACAGTGGAGGTTTTGGAGGTCAAATTTGGAAGCAGCGTTTATAACTTCCACCATATTGCTTTAGTGACGATAACTGTAATTAAAGTTCAGAAATACAATCTAGTTGTGTCCAGAGAAGGAAAACAAAGCCTATTTTAGAGAACACATCACATTTTTTCTGCCTCAGTTCTCACCTCTGGTTACAGAATATCCATTTTACTGTTTTCCCTGCATGTACACACTACACTTAGCCTCTTTCCGAGAGAAATAAGCCAAAGCTTCACCAAGTCATTTCATGCATCTCAAGGCTCAAGATACTTGACTGATGCAGTTTTCTCTATCAGCTTTGAATGTGAGTTCCCGTGTTCTCGGGACCTTTTCAAAAAATAGGTAAATGGGAGACAAAAAACAGTTATTGGACTACAACAACTGTAAAAATCTCAGTGGAAAAACATTGAGAAGGCCCTCTGTGGAGAATCAAGAAGGTTCATTGACAAACCCTGATTCTGTTCTCGGAGCAAGACTTCCTTGAACATTCATTGCTCTCAATTCCTCCAAACTCAGAGGTTCTTTTCTATCCATTATTATATTCCTGGGCCTTGGAAGCGGGTGTTGGGAATGCCCTCCTTGAGGGCCACTCAGACTCTATAGACTATTTCCAGTGCAAAAGTTGATTTAAGGTTTGTCAAGCACTTGCAGTGTTTTGGAAAGGATTGTGTTTTCTTGGTTGTTCCCTCACAAACATTGTGGGCTTATGACTTATTTGATTCCAGTCAGTTTCATGTATCAGTGACTACACCGAATGTTATGTCCCAGACATGGTTCTTAAACTTTCTGGGTTTTTTTGCTTCCTCCCCACAGGCTGCCTCGTGTCTTCTCTTTATGTGTTGGCAGCAGCCCTGAGGTTATCTAAAACAATAAGCTTGAAAGAGGAGGTTAGCACATTCAAAATGATTCTTACTAATGACCTCACTTTTTTTTTAAATTGAAAATATTTACTGAACTCTTGCTATTTAAAGCTTATTTTTCTTCTTATCTTTCCCTGGAATGAAAGTTTCTAAGCTTTAATGCCACCAACTTCTGAAATCTTTTTAATTCCCTTTCATTTGAGCTTCCAAATTGGAAAATTCTTTCTGGAACTCATCTCTTTCTTGTTATCCGTTGTCAATGTCAGCCAAAAGAAGACAAGACATACTCTGTTTCTTTCCAACTATGTACTCTAAAGCTACATTTTTCCAAGCAAATGGTCTGCTTCACACATTATTGCATGCAACTATTTTACCAACTAGTCTTGTACTACATAGCATGGCCCCTCATCTGCTCGACCTCTGATAACCAGTTTCCTAGCTGACTAACCATGAAACCAAAGACATATATTTATTTTCTGTGGCAATACTGTCACTTCTGGTACCAATCACTGTATTAGTCAGGGTAATTTAATTTCTGTATAAAACCACTCCAATGTCCCAAAGGCTTTTCACAATAAAAGTGTATTTCTTGCTGACACTACAGCTCAATGCAATTTGGCAACAGAGACTCTGTTCTCCGCAGTCAATAAACTCCCTGGCTCCGTCCACCAAGTGACTGTGCTATCACATTAGATTTTGCTGTGTGTTAGAATAACATTGGTAACTTTTAAAAATTCCGATGCCCAGCTCTCATGCTATAGCAACTAAATCAGAGTATCTGGGGAGCAGGAGCCAGGCATCAGTGTTTTTTTTTTGTTTGTTTGTTTTTAAGAGCCCTAGATTTTTCCAATGTACAACAAATTAAAAATCTTTACCCTAGAACAGGAGTCAACCAACTATAGCCCAAAGGCAAAATCTAGCCCATCGTTTGTTTTTATAAATAAAGTTTTAATGAAACACAACTAAATCCATTCATTTATGTGTGATCTATGACTGCTTTTGCACCAAAATGGCAAAGTTGAGCAGATACAACAGAGACTAAATAGTTCACAAAACCTAAATATCTATTATCGCCTTCTTTACTAAAAATCCTAGCGCCTAAAAGACCTCCAGCAGGAAACAGATAAGGAATAAAGGAGAATATAGAACTTTAAGTGGGAAGTTTGGGGGGTTTATTTATAGTTCATTTTATGTATTAAAAAATTTTATGCTAGCTATTTTGAAATTCCTTTTCAGTTTTGCTTTTTAAAAAATTTTTGGAAGACTTTCAATTATTTATTTTTTCTTAATGGTACAGAGCAATTTTGACCTTCTATTTCATATTGAGTCAAGTTAAATAGTTATATTTATATAGAAATATGTTTATTTTTGTTATTAGTTTTAATATGAAGTTGCTCATGCTATTCTTGTATATTATTAATATCTGGCATATGTGTGGTTATGTCTATCATTTCATTGCTAATACTATTTATCTGTTTTATCTCTTTTTCACCTTGGTAAACTCCTAAAGATTTGTAAATTTAATTAGTATCTTCAACAAACTACCTCTTGGTTTTGTTGACTTTTTTGTTTTTAATCTTTGTTTAATTTCATTACTTTTTGTTCATGTTATTATTTTAAATGCATTAATTCTAGTTTCTTATATGCTTATATTATTAATTTATAGCCTTTTTTCTTTTGTAATATGAGGATAACATGTCTCTGGCAATATTATTTTTATCATATTCCAAATTTTGATGAATGTTTTCATTATCATAATAATTTTACCTTAATAAAAACTTTCCATTATTTCTTTGTTGCCCAGTGACTTAAGAATGGATATGACATTTTAGATAAGCTTTTGTTACTGTTACAAAAACAAGGTTAGACTTGTAATTATTCCTTGTAGTAATTGTTCATTGTAGTCAAAGAATATGTGCTGTATGAATCCTATTTTTTGCAATATGTTAAGTATTGCTTTATAACCTATGTATGTGATACACATATAGTTGAGAAATGTGTTTTATGTAACTATTGCATGCATAGTTAGACAAAATGTTACAGCAGTTAAAATGCAGATATTAGAATCAAACCAGAATGACTGGTTTCAAATCCCAACTCCACCTACAAACTGTGTTACTAGAAACTTAGAAACCTGGGCAGATTAATTAAATTTTCTGTTTCTCAGTTAAAACTTCTATAAATTGGTGGTAATAATAGGTTCTATATCATGCTATTGTTAAGAGAAAAATGTATTTAACACATATAAAGCACTTAGAAGAATGCCAGCCACTTTGGAAATATTACCATTATTATATATTAACTAGATTAATCTTTTTAAAAAAATCAATATTTTTTATTTTAATATTGTGGGGTACAGTTAAGAGTTAGGTATACAAATATGCTTCGTTCAGGCACCCTTGTTGATAAGGGGTGTCTCCCTGTCCCCAGAAGATATTGACTACTGTTAATCCCACCTCACTTCCCCTCCCTCCCCCCCCATAGTCAATCCTTTTCTTATAGTATTACGATAGATGTTCAAGGTCCACTATATGAGTGAGAACATGTGATAATCAGATCTTTGTTTCTGTGAGAGATCACTCAGTATTATAGACTCTAGTTCCATCCAGGTTGCTGCAAAATTCATGATTTTGTTCTTTTTTATGGCTGTGTAGTATTCCATCGTGTATATGTACCACATTTTTTAAATCCAGTCCTCCTTTGATGGACAGCATGGCTGATTCTATGATCTTGTGAACAATGCTGCGATAAACATACATGCGCAGGTACCTTTTTTATAGAGTGATGTGAG
>CAUYQG010136438.1:0-23062 GCA_963574415.1 Tarsius wallacei | reverse complement strand
CACTCACCTCGGCCTCCCAAAGCGCGGGATTACAGGCTGAGCCACCGAGCCCAGCTTGTTTTTTATTTTTATAGGGACAGGCTGTCCCTAGGTTGTCCATGCTGGTCTCAAACTCCTGGCCTCAAGCAATCTTCCTGCCTCGGCCTCCAAAGTGCTGGGATCACAGGCACGAGCCATGTAGCCAGCCAAATCTATTATTATTACTCTCCATCCAGCTCAAAGTACCAAACTGATTTATTCATTCAGTGATATCCTACTACACAGTAGGTCCTGCCAAGACAGAAGTAGGCTTTGCCACAGTGCCAACATGGATCTGACCATCTAGCCAGGGTTCACTGACAGGACACCAGGGAATGCTCATGGATTGAACTACCTGAGCCTAGATAACCTGACTCTGAACCCGGAAAAGTTTTCCTCACCCGCAATGCCTCTTTCTCCTTATCTTACAGAAATTAAAGGCAGAAAGTTAATGACTTGCTAAAGGTCTCATGTGGAATGATTTACAAACAGCTATCATTCCAAAGCACCCTGTTATGTGGGCACTGTTCTCAACACTTTAGTGTTTTAATTAACTTGATGTGGTAGGCACTGTTGTTGTCCTCAGGAGGAAACTGAGGCACAGGGAGGTTTGGTAAGTTGCCTAAGGTTGCACTGATGACAAGAGCAAGGCAGGATCTGCATGCGGGTGGCAGGGTGACCCAGACTGTGTCCTCCACCAAGCCCACCTCTTCCTAGAGGAAGAGCTTCAGAGGCCTCCAGATCCTCTAATCCTGTCCAAGAATGAAATGAAAAAAATATGTGGCTTTGCATTTTTTTTAAAAGCAATCTTAATCTCTGGATTGGTATATCTATAAACGGCTCTGCCCATCTTCCTGGACTCTCCAGCCTGTGGGAATACCCAGGGCTCAACTCCTAAATCTTTCCTAGAAAAGGGCTTCTGGATTTTTTGCTTCTTTGGGGAGCCTTCTCCTATTCCCGCCTCTGGGGGATTATAACATATTAAATCCAGCTGCTTCTCTTTTTAAAATGACTTTTAGGGGTTTGTTTGGTTCCTTATTGTGAAAACTACACAAGCTGATGATAAAAATCTGGAAAATGCAAACAAACAAAAGGAAGAAAATAACTTGCAGTGCCATTGTCATCGGTAAGCATCCCTCCAGGCTTTTTTTCTGTACATATTTCCTTTTAAAATTTGGAATCATTTTCTATGTATTGCTTTATAAACTGTTTTTCACATGAACAGTGTATTAAGACATTGCGCCTCACTGAGTATTCTTTTATAAGATTTTTATTACTTTTTTTTTTTTTTGAGTTAGGATCTCACTCTGTCACCCAGGCTGGAGTACAGTACAGTCATGACTCGCCGCAGCCTGGACTTCCTGGGCTCAGATGATCCTTCTATCTCAGCCTCCCAAGTAGCTGGGACCATAGGAGTGTGCCACCACACCCAGTTAATTTTTTTTTTTAATAGAGACGAGGTATTGTCATGTTGCCCAGGCTAATCTCGAACCCCTGGCTCTAAGCAATCCTCCTGCCTCAGCCTCCCAAAGAGCTGGGATTACAGGCGTGAGCCACGGGGCCTGCCTGAGGTTTTTATTACATAGCCTTCAATTTTATGGATACACAATAATCAAATTTCTACATTTTTTGCTGCTGTAAACATTATCGAAATGAATATTCTTGTAGCTGAAACTTTACACAATCTTGGGATACATTCCTAAAAGTGAAACTTCTGGGCCAAAGGGTGTATAAAAAGTCAACACTTTTGCAAAACGATATTTACTGCCTTCCAGAAAGACTGCCAATTTAATCCTCCGCCAGCTGTACGTAGGTTTCCCTCAAACCTCAAAAACTCTGGCTATGACCATGTTTTCAAACTTTGTTCCATGTGATAAGCAAAACAAAAGGGGCATGTTTTTAAACTAGTTTTCCTTTTGTTACTCGAGAGGTTCAATTTCTTCCTCCCCACGCCTACTGGCTGTCTGTATTTCTTTTTTTGGAGACTGACTTCCTGCGTTCTACCCCTTTTCCTATTTAGGTTTGTTCTTGTCGCTCTGTAAGATTCATTTGTCATATTGGCATCCATCCAACCTCAGGAAGAAAAAACTGCCAGATGTTTCTGGTGACCAGGGACGGTGCGGCCTCAGTTTCCCACCCCACCATAGCCATGCTGCCTCCTGTGGGTCAGGACGGGGACGGTGAAGCCGTGCCAGGCTCCGTGGGACCTGATGTCCCTTCATCTCTTCACAGTGTTGATGCGGTGGTGGAGGAGGAGAAGGGTGAGGTTGGTGAGTGGGCACCCGACTGGGTCCCTGACCCTAGCACGGTGCCTGGCACATGTTAGGCGCTTCATTAGACGGGTCGGATAATAACAGGGTATGGACGGCTCAGAGTAGACCCCTCATTCCAGGGAGAGGAGGATGAGCCCTGCTGATGGCAGATAAAGCCACAGTGCCATCGATAACAAAACTGAGAGCTCACAAAAGAGCTGGAATGGATCAGGCAGAAGTTTTGAGATTATCGTTACTTTAGCACAATGGGTGGGCTCTGTTACCACCCCCCCCCCAGAAAATCATGTCTTCTTCTTCAGCTTTTGCCTCTGTAAAATAGACACATCCATTCCGATCTGTGATAAAATGCAGCCGGTGAATAAAAACAGTGGCAAAGCAGCGGAGAAACTTTATGAACCTATTCTCACTTGCCCCTGGAAGTGGGGCCCCCTCTTGGGCCTGTAATCCCATCTACCTGGGAGGCTAAGGTGGCAGGATCACCTGAATGCAGGAGGTGAAGGCTGCAGTGGGTCGGGATCGTGCCACTGCACTCTGGCCTCGGTGACAATGAGACCCTTACTCAAAAGATAATAATAATAATAATAGGAGAATTTACTCACATATCAAATAGTTGAGCACATTCTAAGGGAGTGTTAAGAGTTATGGTTTTGGCTGGGCTTGGTGGTTCAGCCAGTAATCCCTGCACTTTGGGAGGCCGAGGCGAGTGGATTGCCTGAGTCCACGGGTTTGAGACTCAGCTGGCCAACTTGGCGAGACCTCATCTCTACAATAAATCAAAAATTAGCCAGGTGTGGTAGCACACACCTGTAGTTCCAGCTACTTGGAAGGCTGAGGCGGAAGGATCGCCGGAACCCAGCAGGTCGAGGCTGCGGTGGCCGGAGTGTGCCACTGCACTCCAGCCTGGGTGACAAAGTGAGACTCCAACGCAAAAAAAAAAAAAAGAAAGAAAAGAGTTATGGGTTCGAGGTCCATGGGAGCTGGAGCAAAATCTGAGGGAGTTTGATCCAGAAAGTACCAGCTGTGTCATTTGAAAGGGAGGAAGGGCAGGAAATACGACTTGTACCTCCTGGTTCCAAAATCCAAGATTCCTGCCTCTACAGCACAGAGGTCAGGAGGTGCTGTGGGAGGAGAGTGGCCTTGAGTGGGGCCGGAAAGAATCACCAGGAAAAGAAAAGGGACAGTGGTCTGGACTAGCAGAAGTGATGTGATTAATACAGCAGACGTGCAAATAGGCAGTGAGTATGGGGACAGAAGGCTTGGAACATGACATCTGGAAGGTGCTGGGCAGACCTTCAGAGCAGGAGGGGAGACAGGGTCAGCAAGGCTATCGCATCTCACTCTACAGAGGAAAGAAACAGAGGCTAAGTGTGTAATTGATCAGCCCGAGGCCAATGGTAAGTACTTGGCAGAGCCTCGTCTTGACCTCAGCTTCCAATTCTACCTCCTAGACCAGGCTGCCCCTGTGTGTCTCTGCCTGTCCTCATTTTGTTTCTCAGCCAGGCTCTAAGTTCTTGCTGAGGTCAGCTCGTAGAAGACCTGGAAGCATCATTCTGGGTCCCAAGACACAGCCAGGGGCCAGGACAAGAGCTGGGCACCTCAGTCTTCTCTGCAGTCTTAAGTCCTGCCACCCTTGGCCTCCAGTTCCTCATCTATGTAATGAGGATTGGGGGCCAGGACAGAGAAGGCCAGCAGATGTCCAGACGCTTCTGATTATGGCGAACTAAAAGTAATGCATAGATAACATCTCTATGTGTATACTTTTTTTTGGCACCCCAGTATTTCTGTCTCTCCCCATCCATTCATCCTCTTCCAAAAGGATGACCTCTACTTTTATACAGCAACCTGGACACCACATGGGCTGGTGTTGAAGATAGGATTCTGTAAGAGATAAAGTTGGATCTTTTCAAATAAAACAACACCGGCCAGGTGTGGTGGCTCACATCTGTAACCCCTGTGCTTTGGGAGGCTGAGGAAGGAGAATTGCTTGAGGCCAGAAGTTTGAGACCAGCCTGGACAACATAGTGTCCCATTCCTACAAAAAATTTTTAAAAATTAGCCAAGTGTGGTGGCACGTATCTGCAGTCTCACCTATTTGGGAGGCTGAGGCGGGAGGATGGCTTGAGCCCAGGAGGTCTGACTGTGCCACTGTACTCCAGCCTGGGCAACTGAGCAAAACCCTGTCTCTAAATGTATATGTTTTTGAATTTAATGAAACAAAACCTGTACTTATTGACCACTCATCAATATGTATTTGATCGGTATCAATTACCATGTGAAAAGTGCTTAGCAGCTACTAACTCATTTCAGCCTCTAGTCTAGATGAGTACTGCCCCATAGTAACATAATGCAAGCCACATATGAAAATTTAAATTTCCTAATAGCCACATCCACAAAGTAAGATGAAGCAGATGAAATTAACTATTAACGCCGGGTGCGGTGGCTCAAGCCTGTAATCCCAGCCCTTTGGGAGGCAGAGGCGAGAGGATTGCTTGAACCCGGGGTTTGGGATCGGCCTGGGCAACTTGGCAAGACCTTGTCTCTACAATAAATCAAAAAATTAGCCGGGCATGGTGGTGTGTGCCTGTAGTTCCAGCTACCTGGGAGGTGGAAGGATCGCCTGAGCCCAGCAGGTTGAGGCTGCGGTGGCCGTGAGTGTGCCCCTGCGCTCCAGCCTGGGTGACAGAGTGAGACTCTGACTCAAAAAAAAAAAAAAGAAAAAGAGTAAATATTACTGACACACCTTATTTGATGCAATAGATCCCAAATATTATCCTTTCAACATGCAATCTATATAAAAATTATCAGTGGGACATTTTGCTTTCTTTTTTGGTACCAAGTCTTTGGAATCCGGTGTGGACTTGGCATGTGCCCCGTACCAAAAGCCCAGCTCGTTCACTGCCAGTGCCCAATGGCCCCATGAGGTGGCGGCTGCCTTGAGGCACAATGGAGATTCAGATGGCCCTCTGAGGAAGGCACTGTCAGAATTCCTATTTCCCTGAGGATAACCAGGGGATGGAAAGGCTATGTAGTTTTCCTATGGTCACACTGTTAAAGAATGATCAGGCCTGGATTTGCACCCAGGCCAGCCAGATACCAGAGCAGACACCCTCACTTACTAATTGTTACTATCCCTTCACTGAGATAAGCACCCTCTGGCATAGCCAGCATCACCCAGCGACTGATTGACTCGAAAGACTGCTTTGGGTTAAAGGATTTGAGCTTCACTAAGAAATTTACTCAGGTCCAAGTCGTTAAAAACAAAAGGTTGACGTTTAATTTGAATAAAACAAAAGAAAGAAAACCAAACAGAAGTGTTCTGTGTTTCTTAGCTTTTCTGATGCCTAAACTTAAACAAATAGGGTAAATTCTCCATCGATTTATCTGGACATTTGAGGACATTTGACTTGATGGAAGATACACTGCTTTTTTTCATACCTGCTCTATCAGACCTTGGTCAGAGATCTTTTCTGGAGGAGAGGGTTTAGGGTCTCACTCTGTTGCCCAGGCTGGAGTGCAGTGGCACAATCACAGTTCACTGCAGCCTCAGTCTCCTGGGCTCAGATGACCCTTCCAACGCAGCCTCCTGAGTAGCTGGGACCACATGCGGGGTGCCACCACACCTGGCTAATTTTCCTGATTTTTTTTTTTTTTTCGGTAGAGCTAGGATCTTGCTATGCTGCCGAGGCTAGCCTCAAACTCCTGGGCTTAAGCAATCCTCCCTCACTGGCCTCCCAAAGTGCTGGGTTTACAGGCGTGAGCAACCACTCCTGGTGGAGACACCTCTCTGATACCACAGTGGGAAGAGTTTTTAGATGACAGGAAGATCGATTCCCAGCATTCACCTTGGAAAACCTAAGGGTGTTTCTTAACATCGACAGCCCAGGGAGCGTCTATGCCAGCGAAGTTGCCTCCGTCCACATCATGGAAATCCCAGGAGCATCCTCTACTCTGAATGCAAGCAGAGGGCATCTGCCAACTGGGTCGGCAGAACACGGGAAACATATGCCAAGAATTTAAGCAGCTCACTTCACACATACCAAACCAGACTCGGGTTTCACAGCGTGCGGGGGCATACTCCACAAGAGGAAGGCCCACCTTGGAGACCATCCCGTTCAAACCTCCTGGAGTGAAGTCTGAGGACTGCTGTAGCAGATGGTCTTAATTACTCCCACGCTTGAGCCCAGGAGTGGGGTCATCAGCAGAGGGCTCAAGGTCAGATGCCCAACAACTGAAATATTTGACTGACACAAATAAAAGCCAGTGAAGGCCAGAAAAGGTTGGCTGTGGCTGGCTCATCACAAAGGGAGGAGTTATCCCCCCAATATTTTCTCACTGGGCTCTTCACTGAGTGGCCGAGGACATTCTTTTTTTTCCTTTTTCTTTTTAATGAATAGAGATGAGGACTCAATGTTGCCCAGGCTGGTCTCGAGCTTCTGGTTTCAAGTGATCCTCCCGCCTCGTCCTCCAAAAGTGCTGGGATTATACATTCAACTCAATCCATTCAAGGATAACACCATTCACACAGCTGATACCAGCGTAAGTGACGACAGGCATTATTCCCCAACTGTGTGTCTGAGAGATGAGGAAAGAATTCCTGCCCATCACTGGGCTCAGGGGCCAGGTATTCCTGAAAACATCCTGAAATCGGCTCACCTTCCCCAGTGTGGTGGCCCATTGAGACAGCCTGCAGGCTCTCCCTCCAGGAAGAACGGGTTGATGCTTTGCCACCTCTCTACAGCCTGCAAGCAGCGTGGACCAGGGGTTTAGAGTCACACAGAACCAGGTTCGAGTCCCATTTCGATCACTTCTTAGCTCTGAGACCTGAGACCCACTTAGATTTTCAGAGTTTCAGTATTTCATGTACAAAATGGAAACAATGTGCACATAAAAACAATGTTTTAATGGAAGAATGAGAAACATCTACTTTTCATGACTATTGTAAAAATTAAAGAATGTGTTTCTTAAGCTCCTGGCTCATAATAGTTGGTAAAAAAAAAAAAAAATCAGTGAATATGTCTTGGTTCAAACAGGCACTGCCTGCTAGATTGGCTCAGGCTTTTCAGACACCAACTATAGTTTCAGGTGCTACTAAGCGGCATAATGCAGCTGATTGTATTTAACTTTGAACTTCACCAAGTTCACTCTCCAAGTGTTATCTGGGGAACCAGGAGCTCCCAAGGCTAAGCCTAGGTAGTTCCTGGATTCAGCTCCTTGCGACAACTTAATTGAAAACTAGAAATGTACGCTTGCTGTAAAGAATCCACAATATTGGTGACAAGCTTAATTATCTAAATGAAAATGTGCCTTGAGCCCAGCATGCACCTTGGAAGACCTAAAGGCCTCCCAAAGTGCTGGGATTATAGGCTTCAGCCACCACGCCTGGCCCCCTGGGTAGGTGCAAAATTGTGCTGAGTCTGCAAATAAGCAGGGCTTTTGTCAACCAATGTTTGCTGGTCTTGCTGAGAGTCAGGGAGGAGAGTGGGGTTAGAAGGAGAGAAAAAGGTTCTAAACCTTGGCTCAAGGTTCTGAGTTGATCATGAACAACGTTATTTCAATTGCGGATAAACATTATTCATTGGAGGACATCTTTAGTCTGGAAGCATCTGTCACCCTAGGAACTTGCCAGTACATCCCAGAATCTCTGTTTTCTATGCTCTCAGAGTGCATTGTCCTGATAATAGATGAGTATTTAAAAATCTTTGATAAAGTCTTACTTTGTCTAGACTCAACAGAGCTACAGGAGAAAAGGGAGACAAATGTAACACTGGTATTTCCAGGGCCATTTTCTTAGGCTACTATCTTGACAGCTGAGTCGGTGAGTCTGCCTAGGAAAGAATGTGGAAGCCCTACTCCATATAATTCTGAGTATAAAGAGTTCCTAGGGGCTACTCAAATCTTTTTCTTTCTCCAAGAGCAATCCTTTTTAATCATTTCATCATCTCCCTAAAAAAGGCTTTCTGTGTGTAGAAATCACCTGGCTAATGAAACTTTCTAGATAACCAAGCGGCTACTGGCTTCTCTAGTACATTTTTTTTTTTTGAGTTGGAGTCTCACCCTGTCACCCAGGGTGGAGTGCAGTGGCACGCTCCCGGTCACCACAGCCTTGACCTGCTAGGCTCAGGCGATCCTTCTGGCTCAGCCTTCCAAGTTGCCGGAACTACAGGTGCGTGCTACCACACCCGGCTAATTTCTTGATTTATTGTAGAGAGGAGATTTCACCATTGCCCAGGCTGTTCTCAAACCCGCTGGCTCAGACAATCCTCTCGCCTCGGCTTCCCAAAGTGCTGGAATTATAGGCTTGAGCCACCACGCCCGGCCCCCTAGTGCATTCTGAAACAACCGGACGAACCCAAACCATAGCCTCCAATCCCTGACACCTGCCTTTGTGGCAACCAGTCAAATAATGCCCAATGTGACCGACTGATTTCTAGTCTACCACAATAACAATTGTTGTTATCAGCAGCAACAGTAATTCTTAATCATGCACAGATAGGGAGGGGAAACACATTGTAAAAACTATATACTGTATGTGGACATCATGCTTTTAGCTTTTCAAACTGCTCTTACACAACGCGAGCCTCATAACTGTTCCCTCCTCCCACATGAATATCTGGGGCCAGAATGCTCCCAAAGCAGGCTTCAATGGGGCCCTGACTTTGCATGACTGACCTGGCCTCTTCCAAGGCCCCTGGTGGGGAAATGACTCATTCCTCCCAGCACGTGCTCTACATCTTGTGTTCTGGAACTCCCAGCTGGGTCCTGCCTGCCCCACATGGGAAGAGGCTTCGCATAAATAACCTTGCCGCTTCTCAGCCAGGAGCCGTGGTCCACGGTGCCCAGGGCACTGCTTACAACAGTGCGGTCCAGAGCCCAGCTGAATTCTTCTGCCCAGACAGGATGCTCCGTTTGACGTCTCTGCCACATGTTGGCATTCGGATTTGGGGTCAGCGGGTGGGGTGGGAGGTCTCTCCCCCACTGGCCTCCCAGCCTGGGATTCCTGCTCCGACCAACAGGAGTGATGAATGGGCCTCATTCACTGCGCACAGCACTCCGCAGAGTGGTGATCCCAGCTGTGGTCCGGGGCTGCTTCTGGCCCTCCATGGGACACATTCCTTTGTGAAAGGAGGATGTCTTGGGTGAATGGAGTGTGTTGGGAGAAGAGGGAAGTGGGTGGGGGACCAAGGAGCCCTTCTGAACCACCTCAGACAAGAATGGAGACTTTGACACCAGACTTGCCCAGGGCTGTCTGGTCCGTTTGGCCCTCCGCCAAGGATTCCACTTTAGTCCGGTCTATTTCTGGACACCGAGCGGGAATGTTCAGGGCACAGGGAGATGGTGAGAAGGTAAGCATACAAGATGTAGTTCTTTTCAGCCTACAAAAAGAGACCTTTGTCAGCATAATTTATTGCGACCAATCGGGGTTCCCCACAGCCCACCTTTGGCTCTGGGTGGAATCTCATTTTGACCAGGCTGCTTCCTGGAGAGGATGAAAGTAAAATTTCAAACACTTTAAAATGTGCCTACTGGAGACTCTCAGATTGGATCTGAGAGCAAAAGCCAAATACACAGTATCTACAAGAGACACCTCTCATCTCTACAGAATGGAAAGAAGGGACAGGGAAAATCCAAAATTGGTGGTTCTTCTGAAAGACGATATGGAAAGTGATTGAGACATGGATGCCCACTGGGTTCAAATTATCCAGCCCCTATCCCTTTAAAAAAAATAAAGACATGGTCAGAAGTAGTGACTCACGACTGTAATCCCAGCACTTTGGGAGGCCCAGGCAAGAGGATTGCTTGAGCACAGGAGTTTGAGATCAGTCTAGGAAACATAGTGAGACCTCGTCTATATAAAAAACATCAAAAAATTAGCTGGGTGTGATGGTGCATACCTGTCGTCTCAGTTGCTTGGGAGGCTGAGGCAGAAGGATCGCCTGAGCCCAGGAGGCCAAGGCTGTAGTGAGCTGTGATCATGCCACTGCACTCCAGCCTGGGCAACAGAGTGAGACGCTGATTCAAAAAATAAAAAACAAAGACATGGTTTGACTACAGGATAACATATAATAATTGAAAGAACATGGCGCCAACATTCCCTGATTCAAAATCTGGCTTCTGTAAATAAAGAAGAGTCTTATGGGTCTTGATGGGCTACATAAGAAGTTCAAAGTGCCCAGTACAGTGGCTGGCTCATAGCCAATGCTCAATGAGTAGTAACAATCATAATTATAAAATCTGCGCCGGGCTCGGTGGCTCAGTCTGTAATCCCAGCACTTTGGGAGGTCAAGGCGAGTGGATTACCTGAGCCCATGGGTTCGAGACCAGCCCGGGCAACTTGGCAAGACCTCGTCTCTACAATAAATCAGAAAATTAGCTGGGCGTGGTAGTGCGTACCTGTAGTTCCAGCTACTTGGAAGGCTGAGGTGGAAGGATCGCTAGAGTCCAGCAGCTCAACGCTGGGGTGGCCCTGAGAGTGCCACTGCACTTGAGCCTGGGTGACAGAGTAAGACTCCAACTCAAAAAAAAAAAAAAATCTGCAATAATCCTGACAAAATCCAGGAGGAGTAACACAACACTCACTAACCATTCTTGGGTAACAGATTTGAACCATCCTCCCCGACTCCCCACACACTGCCAGGCACACTGTTTCTCAGAGCTCACAATCTGTAGCCTAATTGGCCTAAGCTTCTGTGCCACCTTGAGAGCGACGCGAAGTCCACAAAAGGCAGGCAGGGGGAGGGGAGCAGAAGCCAGATCTAGAATGGTATGCACACTTGGGAAGAGACACAATCACTGCAGACAGCCAGGGTTTCCAGGGATGGGGCCCACTGCATGCAAATTCCTTGGGGGGAGGGGAGTGCTGAGAGTTGGTCCAGGCACAGACACAGCGATCAGGAGGGGCTCAGACAGTTGAGGACTAGATAAGAATACCGGATGAACGATGGCGTGAGTCCTGGGCTGCAGGAGTGGACAAGTGGCTTTTCTCAGAGATGACCCGTTAAGAGGCCAGGAAGGCACATACTAGCCCAGTCCCCAAGTGGCATCCTTCCTCCGCATGCCTCCCCTTCCCCCCACCCCACTTAGCTTGCAGCATGCCCCAGGCAGAGTTCATCACACAGGCCTCGGCCTTGGCTTTGTACACCTTTTGTATCTCCTGAAGCTGTCAGGCCGAGCTCTCGCTCCAGCGATATAACCTGGGCCAGCAGTCAATTCTTCAGGCCTGTGCTTGTCCCATGACAGCTAAACACCAAGAGCCAGGAAAGACAGGAGCAGCTGGTATACAGACTGCAGCCACATCTTCAGCTTGTCTGGATATGTCTGGCTCCGTGGGGCAGTCGGGTAGGAGGGGGTAGGAGGGCTGTTCTGAAGTTCATTAAGATCCCGTGATCTGGGTCTCTGCCACCCGTCACAACACTGGCTCCCATCCAGAAGCCCAGGGAATTCTAGCAGCAGGCACCAACTGCCACATCACCAGAGCTGGCCAGGCTCGGCTGCACAATGCCAGCTGGTGCTGGTTCACCGGGGCCGATTCATCAAGGTAATGGCATCCACAGGCCAGTGGTACGTATGAAGAGACCTGCGAGTTCTTGCCTTTACTGACGGGGACAGCCTTTCTCAGCGACCGCTGGAGCTGATCGATGTCACTGGTGCTGGTCACAGGCCTCTTCTGGGCCTCCTCCTAAGGAGAACGCTTACTTGACCTCCAGACATGGCGTGACTCCCAATACCAGCTACGAGATGCCTCTGTTCTCTTTAGCATGGCACACACATGCTTCCACCTGCCACCCTGATCGCCAACGATGCTAACCCACGTAAGTATGGTTCCACGTGCTTTCACTTCCCTGCCTTGAGACTTGCCATTCTCTATTCTAGAACACCACATATCCACCTCATGAACACCTACTCTCTGTTTAAAAATTTATGCACATGTGTGTACAAAAAAATCCCAAGGAATCTACAAAAAAAGTCCTATCAGATCCAACAGATGGATTCAGCAAGCTTCCAGGATACACTCTCAAGAAATAAAAATTAACTGTATTTCTATAAAGCAACCCTATTTACAATAGCTTCAAAAGGAACAAAATGCTTAGAAATAAATTTAACAAAAGAAGTGCAAAATTTATACTCTGAAAACTGTAAAATGTTGTTGAAAGACCCTCCAGAAGATCTAAATAAATGGGAAAACATGTCAGTTTCATGGACTGGAAGACAATATTGTGAAGATGGGAATACTCCCCAACTGATCTGCAGATTTCACACAATTCATATCAGAACCCCAGCTGACGTCTCTGTAGAAACTGATAAGCTGATGGATTCTAACATTTATAAGGAATTGCAAAGGACCCAGCAGAGCCAGAACAATTCTGAAAAGAACAAAGTTAGAGGACTCCTACTTCCTGGTTTCAAAACGTATTACAAATTAAAACAGTACGGTGCTGGCATAAGGAGAGCCATAGCACCATGGACTAGAACTGGGAGTCCAGGAATAAACCCATACATTCTTGGTCAATTGATTTGGACAAAGATGCTAGACCATTCTACAAGGAAAGAACAGCCTTTTCAAAAAAGAGTGCTGGAACAACTGAATAGCCACTTGCAAAAGAGTGAGGCTAGACCCCGACCTCATACCGTTTACAAAAATTAATTCAAACTGGATCAAAGACCTAAATGTAAAAGCTAAAATTATAAAGCTCTTCAAATAAGACATAGGGGTAAACTTTCAAGACCTTGGATTTGACAGCGTTTTCTTTGATAAGACACCGCCAAAAGTACAGGAAACAAAAGAAAAAAAGACGTAAATTAAACTTCATCAACGTTTAAAAATTTTGTGCTTCAGAAAACACTATGAAGATGCTTTATGAATCAGAGCACAAGTGGTGGTAAAGAGGGGTGATGACCAAAGAGTTATTGTACTTATTCTGCTGTTTTGTCATCTGTTTGCATGTCTGCGAACCCTCTAGGGATGAGTGTCTCTATCTTATATATTTCTGGATCCCCTGTGCCCAGCACAGAACAGATGTTGAGTAAATGTGATCTGAACTGGAAAGAGAAAAAAGAATACACTATCAAGAAAGAGCAAAGACAGCCCACAGAAAGGGAGAAAATATTTATAAATTATATATCTGATAAGGGTCTAGTATCCAGAATATATAAGAATCCCTACAATTTAAACAGACAAGCAGCTCAATTAAAAAATGGGCAAAGACGTGAATACATCTCCCAAAGAAGATACACAGATAGCTAAGAAGCATTTGAAAAGTTGCTCAACATTATTAGTCACTGAGCAAACACAAATTAAAGTATAATGAGATACCACTTCATTCTAGTGAGGGTAGCTATAGTTTTTTTAAGTGAAAAATAAGTGCTGGCAACGATGTGGAGAAATTGGAGCCCTCACACACTGTCAATGAGAAGTAAAATGGTACAGCCACTGTGCAAACCGGTTTGGTGGTTTCTCAAAAATTTAAACATAGAATCATGCCAGGTGTGGTGGCTCATGCCTATAATCCCAGCACTTTGGGAGGCTGAGGCAAGAGGGTTGCTTGAGCCCAGGAGTTTGAGACCAGCCTGGGCAATGTAGTGAGATCTCACCTCTACCAAAAAAAAAAAATAGCTGAGCATGGTGGCACACACCTGTAGTCCCAGCTGCTCAGGAGGCTGAGGCAGAAGGATCACCTGAGCCCAGCAGGTCGAGGCTGCAGTGGGCTGTGATCATGCCACCGCACCCTAGCCTGGGTGACGGAGTGAGACCCCGACTCAGAAAAAAAAAGCAAGATGAAAAGTGGAAGAGAAAGGGCAGTGAATATGGTGAGAAGTGGAAAGGGTGAGGCTAGACAAGCAGCAAAGGGCTGTGAGGAAACAAGTATGTCATGCCAAGAAATCTGAGGTTTCCCTTTGGTGACAGGAGCCAATGGAAGGCCAGCAGGGGGGTGGCAGGGGCAGTTCTGTGATCTAGCGCAGAGGTCAGGAAACTGCAGCCCCATGTGGGCCAAATGCATACATAAAATGTATGTAAGTAAAGTTTTATTGGAACATAGCCACACTTGTCCCTTTACACGTTGTCTATGACTGCTTTCACACTAATACGGCCGAGTTGACCAGTTACGGCAGAGACTGTAATGACCTATAAATTTTAACATATCTGCTATCTGAGCGTTTACAGAAAAACTGGGCTGAACTTTGCTCTGGAAAGATCACTCTGGCTATGACAGAGGATAGTTTCACATGGGTTAAGTCACAGGGAAGGGAAGCCAGTTAGGAGGTTACTGCAACTTTCCAGGCAATGGATGATACCGGGGTAATGTCACGACGTAATGTCATCACGTAACATCACGGCGTTGGGGAAAAGGATGACGTACAGAGGTGGTGGAGTGGAGAGGTGGGCATGGGCTTGAGAGCTGCCGGGAAGAAAAAACACCTTAGGATTATCAAGTTTAGAAAGTCACAAGTGCCAATGAAAAGGATTGGACCCTACAGGGTTTTGCTGCTACCTAAAGAGTTTTTCTAATCATTAAAATGGTCCCTAAACACCATGTTTAGCAGAATGCTGTCAGACAGAGCACCTGAATCCAGGCAGTTTCAAAGTGTTTTAAAGAATTGTGCTTAGGGTTTGAGTATGGGCGTGCTAGAGCAATGGGGTTGCAGTCAGATAACCTGATGGATGGTCTTCCCCAAGCCTCACCTGTATTGCAGTAAGCCCAGATTTCATGGATTCCTGGGCTGTGCTCCGTTGGTACCAGGCAGGCACTGTGGGGTTAGTTGCCAGGCATTAGAATATTATTCTTGACTGAAGATTTCCTTATAAAGACGTCCATCAAAAATCATGTCTTATTCATCCTTGTGTCTCCCACAGTGGCTGGCAGGGTGTCTGACCCCTAGAGAGTCACTAAATAAATCATTTTACTTAAGAAGAGAGAAAGCCGGGTGCGGTAGCTCATGCCTGTAATCCCAGCATTTTGGGAGGCCAAGGTGAGAGGACTGCATGAGTCCAGGGGTTCAAGATCAGCCCCCGGGCAACTTGGTGAAACCTTGTCTCTACAATAAATCAAAAAATTAGCCGGACATGGTGGCACGTGCCTGTGGGTCCAGCTACTTGGAAGGCTGAGGCGGAAGGGTCACCTAAGCACAGTACATCGAGGATGCTGTGGCTGTGAGTGTGCCACTGCACTCCAGCTCGGGCGACAGAGTGAGACTCTGACTCAAAAAAAAGAAGAGGAGAGAGAAAAAGAAATGACCAGGAGAGAAGCAAAGGGAGAAGGAAGAAGGAAATGAGACAGAAGACGGATATGGCCATGTTTCATCCATCGCTTAAACTCATGCTCCAGCAGAAGCTGCCAAAAACGCAGGCATTTCCACGTGGATTGGAACCCCTGTTCCCCCTCTCCCCGCGCCAAGGGGCACTCTGGAAGAATGATACCTAGTGGTGACACTCTAACACAATACAATTGCAGATCCCAAGTAGGGTGCACTCTGCTCCCAAGACGTTTTAAGGAAAGAAGCCACTTAAATATTGTAACTAATCCGGTGGCCTTCTAGATTATGAACTATGTCTTTCAAATATCTCTTCCAAACCCCCTCCTGGTAGAGAAAATTAACATCTAGTCCCAAGTTTTGGAGGTATAGCTGGAGCAATCGTATTCAGGCATGAAATGTGAGGTTTGTTTTGTTTTGTTTTTGGGGGGTGGGGGTTTTTAGAAGGAGTCTCACTCTGTCGCCCAGGCTGGAGTGCAGTGGCACGCTCACAGCCATCACTGCCTCGATCTGCTGAGTTCCAGTGATCCTCCCGCCTCAGCCTTCCAAGTAACTGGAACCACAGGCATGCACCACCATGCCCGGCTAATTTTTTTTTTTTTTTTAATTGTAGAGATGAGGTCTTGCCAAATTGCCCAGGCTGGTCTCGAACCTCTGGACTCAGGCAATTCTCTCGCCTCCGCCTCCCAAAGTGCTGAGATTATAGGCATGAGCGACCATGCCCAGCTATGAAATGTGTTTGAAACACCCTACTTTTTCTTTAAATTCATGCTCTCGGTAAGGTTCTATTCTTAATCTAGGTGGCAGTTACAAGGGTGTGTTTGTGTTTTAAAAGTTCACCCATAATAGATGTTTGTCCACCCATGTTCATAGCAGCATTGTTTCCAATCACCAAAAGGTGGAAACCTAACATCCACTGATGGAGGAATGGATAAACACAGTGTGGTATATACATACAATGGAATATTATTCAGCCTTAAGGAAATCCTGGCCGGGCTTGGTGGCTCAGCCTGTAATCCCAGCATTTTGAGAGGCCGAGGTGAATGGATTGCCTGAGCCCGTGGGTTTGAGACCCGCCTGGGCAACTGGGCGAGACCTCATCTCTACAATAAATAAAAAATCAGCCGGGCGTGGTAGCGTGCGCCTGTAGTTCC
The DNA here is from genome assembly GCA_963574415.1 of Tarsius wallacei. Classification (NCBI taxonomy): domain Eukaryota; kingdom Metazoa; phylum Chordata; class Mammalia; order Primates; family Tarsiidae; genus Tarsius; species Tarsius wallacei. The sequence goes on along the minus strand of CAUYQG010136438.1, from coordinate 6,369 downwards.
AGCTACTCGGAAGGCTGAGGCGGAAGGATCGCCGGAGCCCAGCAGGTCGAGGCTGCGGTGGCCGGGAGCGGCCGCTGCACTCCAGTCTGGGCGAAAGAGTGAGACTCCGACTCAAAAAAAAAAAAATGGTGAGTTTTACGTTATATATATTTTGCCACGATAAACACAAACACAACAACAAAAAAAGCTCATCCAGGTATATACTTAGGATGAGTGTCATCTTACCTATGGATGCTATTCTTGGGAGAATAAAAGCTTACTTTAACAGTGTGCTTCAGTCAAGGTTATATTTGTATTTGTTTTAGAAAGATGCTTCGAAAAAGATATTTCTTATAAGATCTTTAAGTCACACAGGCACTCTGAAAAGCTGTGTATTGCTTATCCTAGTACATCAGTGGTGTAACAGGACAAGGCTGGGGATAGAAGAAGTCCATGTGACCCAAGTTCAAGAAGGCTATTATAAAGAAACTGCAAATTAAGCTGTTCACAAGTCATCATGTAAGTGACCTTGCCATGAAGTGTGTATTGTATAGGCTAGCAGCATGATTTCTGCAGAAGACACTTTTAGTATGATGTCAGCAACACATCAAGGAAGGATATATGAGAGCCATTGCCACTGAGATCCATAGGGCCAGCCATATCTGCTTGTCTGACATAGATAGTTGCAATGAAAACACTAAAAAGGACGCATTGCCATTTGCATATAATATTATAGGTCTCTCAGGCCAGGCAGGGTGGCTCACACCGTAATCCCAGCACTTTGGGAGGCTGAGGCAGGAGGACTGCTTGAGGTCAGGAGTTTGAGACCAGCCTGGGCAACATAGCAAGACTCACAAAAATAAAAAAATTAGCAGGCTGTGGTGTTATGTGCCTATAGTCCCAACTCTCTGGGAAGTTGAGGAGGCTGTGGGGAGCCATGATTGTGCCACTGCACTCCAACTTGCGTGACAGAGTGAGACCCTGACTGACAGCAAAAAAAAAAATCGCTATTTGTATATTTATTATAATATTACACGTATCTCAAGTGAAAGAATCAAGAAGACTTGGACAAGAACTGAGTCAGTGTGAACCTAAGCACACCCTGGCTACCTGCTGAATTAGTTCTTACTGTAACACCCTTATCTGACACACACCACTTGCCTGGTAATACTGTTTCTGCCAAGGAAAACGCAAAAGATTTGCTACAACTCTAAACAGAAATCTTACGTGAACTTCCCCTATCATGTTTCACATCCTCAAACAAGTGGCTATTCTGAAAAGGCGGTCCTAGAAGGTTCTCCGACACCAGTCACGGGGGAAGACCTGCCAACACGCTTGGCCAGGTTGTGCTCCCTGCCGGGCAGGTGCTGTGCTCGACAGCAGGGGTGCAACTGTGGAATTACTCGGATGAGAAGTTTCTGAAGACTTGCTTCCACCTAGCCCAGGCTGAAGACTTAGGAGAATCAGCTGTGTGTTGCTGCTACCGCATCTTGGCAGATGTCTGCTGGCTCTTTCTATTCTAATCCACGGTGGCTAGTCTTGCTGGTTCTGGGGGCCTGGAGCAGGGTGGGCTCTGGTCACTTCATCGGAGGCCTCACGGCCCACCCGGAGTGTGACTGCCATGCAGACTGACCTTGATAGCCTCTCTCCGGAAGAAAATGGACAATGGTCATCACAAGCTGCCAGGCAGGTCTTGGGAGTGGGAAACAGTATCTCCTGCTATGGTTCGAATATGTGTCCCCCAACAAGTCATGCTGAAACGGATTTCCCAGGGTGGCAGTTTTGAGATCTGGGGCCGTTAAGGGATGAGTGGATCATGAGGGCGCTGTCTCATAGGTGGATTAATTCATTCATGGACTAACGGCTGAACGGTTTATCAGGGGAGGAACAGTGGAAGGGTTACAAGAAGAGGAAGTGAGACTTACGTGAGCTTGTTAGCACACCCAGTCCCCTTGCCTTGTGATGTCCAGCGCCACTTCTACAGCAAGAAGACCCTTGACCTTAGACTTCTCAGCCTCCATAAATGTCAGAACTAAATTCCCTTTCTTAGTAAATTATCCAGTTTCCGGTATTCTGCTATAAGCAACAGAAAACAGACAAGAACATCTCCTCGGGCTTCCCAAACGGTGAAATGAAGGAAGCCGTCATGCTCCTCAGCTCTGCAGCTGTTGATGTGGAATCACCTAGAAATTCTACCCCCATGGAGACAGCCTGTTAGCTAGGGAAGAAAGATTTATGGCTGTCAGAAGACAGGGTGTGGTGTTTTGTTTGTTTGGGTTTTTTTCTTTTTTTTTTTTGGAGTCAGAATCTCACTCTGTCGCCCAGGCTGGAGTGCCGCAGCACCCTCACGGCCACCACATCCTAGACCTGCTGGGCTCAGGCAATCCTTCCGCCGCAGCCTTCCAAGTAGCTGGAACCACAGGCATGTGCCACCACACCCAACTAATTCTTATGATTTATTGTAGAGACGAGGTCTCGCCAAGTTGCCCTGGTTGATCTCGAACCCTTGGGCTCAGACAATCCTCTCGCCTTGGGCTCCCAAAGTGCTGGGATTGCAGGCGTGAGCCACTTCACCCAACTGACCGGGTGCTTTAAGGTTAATGTTTTGCCCCTTTTGAGCTCCTTCAGATAAATAAAGCGATTGGATCAACCAGCTTCTCTGCCTCTAACTGGCTATTTTGCTTTGGAAGGTCTGTTCATTCCCTGTCTATTTCAGAGGAATGAATGTAACAGCGGAAAATCTAAGAATCCAGCAAGTAGAGATTTCTTTTTCTCACATGACCTGCTGGAGAAGGAGAATTCTAACACATGAGTCTCATTAATAAGGTGCAAAAGCTTCTTCATCTCCTCATTCCAAATGCAAATAAATATAAGTAATGAAAATGCTGGCTGGGCTCGATGACTCAGCCTGTAATCCCAGCACTTTGGGAGGCCGAGGCGAGTGGATTGCCTGAGCCCGCGGGTTCGAGATCCACCTGGGCAACTTGGTGAGACCTCGTCTCTACAATAAATCAAAAACAAACAGGGCGTGACAGGGTGAACCTGTAGTTCCAGCTACTTGGAGGACTGAGGTGGAAGGAACACTGAGCCCAGCTGGTCGAGGCTGCGGTGGCCGGGAGCATGCCACTGCATTCCAGTCTGGGCGACAGAGTGAGACTCCAACTCAAGAAAGAAAAAGAAAACGCTTAAAGCAAAAAGTTCTGGTGTTGTATATCTTTATCAGACAAAGGCAGAATAAAGAAAGTTGTCCAGGGCTGGATGCCATGGCTCACGCCTGTAATCCCAGCACTTTGGGAGGCTGAGGCAGGAGGATTGCTTGAGGACAGGCAACACAGCAAGATCCAGCCTCTCCAAAAAAATTTTTTAAAAAATTAACTGGGAGCCGGGCTCGGTGGCTCAGCCTGTAATCCCGCGCTTTGAGAGGCTGAGGTGAGTGGACTGCCTGAGCCCGCAGGTTCGAGACCCACCTGGGCAGGTGAGACCTCATCTCTACAATAAATTTAAAAAAAAAATAGGCGTGGTAGCGTGCGCCTGTAATTCCAGCTACTTGGAAGGCTGAGGCAGAAGGATCGCTGGAGCCCAGTGGGTCGAGGCTGCGGTGGCCGGGAGCAGTCACTGCACTCCAGTCTGGGCAACAGAATGAGACTTCAACTCAAAAAACCCCAAACAAACAAACAAACAAATAAACAAAAAACAACAACAAAAAATTAACTGGGCGTGGTGGCACATATCTATAGTCCCACCTGCTCAGGAGGCCGAGGCAAGAGAATCACTTGAGTCCAGCAGTTGAAGGCTGCAATGAACTATAATTGCACCACTACACTTCAGCCTGGGCAACAGTACAAGACCCTGTCTCTAAAAATAAAGAAATAAAGTTCATAAACTAAGAGTTTCCTATATACCTCTGCTCCTCTTTTCTGTCATAGGATTTAGGGGCTTCAGCATCAAGGTGCCAGCTGTCAAGATACTCAGGAGACGCTCAAAGAGGGGTGGCCGTCCCAAACCAGATTTCTTTTTTCTTTCTTTCTTTCTTTTTTTTTTTTGGGTTGGAGGCTCACTTCATCACCCAGGCTGGAGTGCAGTGGCACACTCACGGTCACCCCAGCATTGACCTGCTGGGTTTCAGTGATCCTTCCACCTCAGCCTTCCAAGTAGCTAGAACTACAGGTGTGCACTACCATGCCTGGCTAATTTTTTTTTTTTTTTTTGTAGAGACGAGGTCTCACCAAGTTGCCCGGGCTGGTCTCGCACCCACAGGCTCAGGCAATCCAACCACCTCGGCCTCCCAAAGTGCTGGGATTACAGGCTGAGCCACCGAGCCCAGTCATAAACTGGATTTCTTTCTGGGGCCTTTGTTTCTTCCAGGAATCCCAGCTACAGTCATGTCAGTCATCCTACTTTTAGACCTAGAAGCCAAAGAAGGAAGCATAGAGCTCTCTAGTTCAGATAGGGCAGCCTTGAACCCTCGAGAGGTGAGCTGCTTCCTTACAGTTTTATAATTAGCTAGGAAACAAACTCAGGCTTCCTGACTTTGTGGTTCACGTATCTCAAACACCAAATGGCCAATTACTAAATACTTGCACAAGGATTTCTGACAGCAGGTGGGACAGGATAAGCCTAAGAGGAAACCCAGCCAAGCTGTGCTCTTCAGAGAGCAGTTATCAGCCCACGAAGAGCACAGAGAGAGAACTTAGAGCCACCGGAGCCCAGCCATGAGGAGCCCGGGTCAGATCCTGGCTCCCTCAATTGGCAGCTGTGCCCTCTGGACAGCATCTCTATTTGTCAGTTTCCTCAGCCGTAAAATGAATTCTGTCACATCCACCTCACTCTTCAGTGGGACCTTGTAAGAATCGAATGACACACAGTGGATAAAAAATTGGTTTTGAAACAAGTAATATGCCATAGGGATGTAACTAGTTATACAAATCAACAGAACTCAGATAATCTACTTTTAAAATGGGAGGGGGAATTAGGAATTTTTATTTTGTTGAGACAGGGTCTTGTTCTGTCACCCAGACGGGAATGCAGTGGTGTGATCTTGGCTCACTGCAGCCTTGACTTCCTGGGCTCCAGTAGTCCTCCTGCTTAAGTCTCCCAAATAGCTGGGACTATAGGTGCAAGCCATTGAGTCCAGCTAATCTTTTTAACATTCATGTTTTGTAGACATGGGATCTTGCTATGTTGCCCAGGCTGGTCTGGAATTCTTGGCTTCAAGCAATCCTCCCACCTTGGCCTCCCCAAAGTGTTGGGATTGCAGACATGAGCCACTGGGTTCGACTGGATATTTTAAAAATATAAACTGGATAGTAAATGATATCAAAGATTTTCTTTTTAGTTTTCTTAGGTATAATAATGGCATCATAGCTATTTAATATCTTTAGAAAGCACAATAGAATATATAAGGATGAAATAACACAATGTCTGGGATTTGCTTTAAAATACCTCAGTGGGGCTGGGCATAGTGGCTCACACCTGCAATCCCAGCACTTTGGGAAGCCGAGGCAGGAGCCCAGGGGTTCAAGACTAGCCTGGGCAACATAGCAAGACTTTGTCTCTACCAAAAAAAAAAAAAAAAAAGAGGCAGGAGGATCACTTGAGTCCATGAAATTGAGGCTGCAGTGAGCCGTGATGGTGCCACTATATTCCAGTCTGGGCAACAGAATGAGACTCTGACTCAAAAAACAAACAAACAAACAACAACAAAAAAAACCCTAACATCAATGAAGAAAAAAAAGAGAGAAAGAGACAGAGGTCTGTGTGGCAAATTGTTGATAACTGTTGAAGCCAAGTGAGAAATATATAAGGGTTCATTCTACTTTTGTGCATTTTTGAAATATTTTAGAATAAAAATTGTTAAATAAATAATGCAGGATTTCCTGGGACATTAGCTTCACTGATGGGCACAGTCCAGAGCACAGAAAATCTCCTTCCTCCACAAAGCACTTCTACACTGGTCATCCAGAGGTCAGAGGACAAGGACTTGGGAAGAGACCAGGAGAAGCCCGGCAAGGAGCCCAACTGGAAAGGAGATAAACGTCTTTGCTGAATCCCCTGCCTGTGACGCATCAACATGTCGCCAATGTGTAATACCAAGTGCATGTTTTTGTCTTCTGAGTTTCTTTTTCTTTTTTTTTTTTTTTGAGTTGGAGTCTCACTCTGTCACCCAGACTGGAGTGCAGTGGCCGCTCCGGGCCACCGCAGCCTCGACCCGCTGGGCTCCGGCGATCCTTCCGCCTCGGCCTTCCAAGTGGCTGGAACTACAGGCGCGCGCTACCACGCCCGGCTAATTTTTTTGATTTATTGTAGAGATGAGGTCTCGCCAAGTTGCCCAGGCGGGTCTCGAACCCGCGGGCTCAGGCAATCCACTCACCTCAGCCTCCCAAAGGCGCG
>CAUYQG010136437.1:0-26367 GCA_963574415.1 Tarsius wallacei | reverse complement strand
TCATCATACAGGTAAAGTGTGGGTACCCTTATTGATGTTATGTGCCTCTCCCCCCCGGCAGTCTCCCACTACTGCCGATCCCTTTCTTATAGTATTATGATAAATGTTCAGGGTCTGCTTATGAGTGAGTACATGTGGTACTCAATCTTTGTTTCTGTGATGAATCACTGAGTATTATAGACTCTAATTCTATCCAGGTTGCTGCAAAGTTCATAATTTAGTTTTTCTTTATGACTGCATAATATTCCATTGTGTAAATGTACCACATTTTCTTTATCTAGTCCACTTTCAATGGGCAGTGAGGTTGGTTCCATGTTTTGTTATTGTGAAAAATGCTGCAACAAATGTGTGTGCAGGTATCTTTATTATAGAGTGATTTGTCACAGAAACAAAGATCTGAATGTCAAATGTACTCACTCATAAGGGGACCTCGAGCATTTATCATAATATCATAAGAAAGGGATTGGCAGTAGTGGGATACTGCTGGGGGGCGGCACATAACATCAATAAGGGTACCCACACTTTACCTGTATGATGACCAAGTATGTACCTAACACTCATTTGTACTCCACCTTTTAAAAATAAAATAATTTTTAAAAATTAATAAAGTAATTCAAACTTCAAATCTCATGAAGGAAGCCATTCACAAAGACAGACTTGGTTATAACTTTATGTTCTTGGGTACCATATTATTTAGTCCTCCTGTATTATAATCTAACTTTATTTGCTATGGTGTAGTTTAGAGAGTTTCCTAAGTATATGGGAAACACTTGCCTTAAAAGAGTCTTCACTGCTATGGAGAGCATCTCCAAATTTATATGTGATTGTAATATTTTGCCTCCAAGAATATGGAGTAGATGGAGTCAGCATAATTTTCCCTATTTCTCCACTAAGAACAAATAAAAACCCTGAGCATTAGATGTTCAGTTAGTCTTTTTTATCTGTGGGTTCCACGTCTACGAATTTAGCCAACCACAGTTAAAAAATATTTGCAAAAAAAAGGGATGAATGTGTTTATTCTGAACATTTTCGTTACTCCTCAAACAATACAATATATGACTATTTACCTATTATTTACATTGTATTAAGTAGTATAAACAACGTAGAAATGATTTTAAAGTGTATGGGAGGATGTATATAGATTATATGCAAATACTATAGCATTTTATATAAGGGACTTAAATATTGGTGAATTTGGGTATTCATGGTGGATATCCTCCTTGGATACAGAGAGATGGCAGGCACCCACTCACCCATGATGGGAAATGGAATTTTTTTGGAGAGTTGGCCCTTTGTGGAACAGGTTCTTCCCACTAGGTAAGTTTTCTAGGAACCCAGCAGCATCAGTATACCAACTAGTGTTGTTGTAAGAGGCTATGTTGGGCTTCAGTGAATTTTTTGGAAATTCTTTCAGTGCCTTTGCCCATTTCGTGATGGGTTGATTTATGAGCGCACCTGCCAACACTGCACTGAGTGTCCAGCACCCTCCCTATTCACCGGATCCTGCCCCAGGGACTTATTTTTGTTTCCCCAGATGAAAAAAGTTCTTAAAGGGAAACATTTTGTTGATGTGGAAGACATGAGACAACAACAACAAAAAAAGCGGAGCACTAAGAGGCATCTAAAATGATGAGTTCGAAAACTGCCTTGAGCAGTGAAAACGGCATCTCAGTAGGTGTTTTGCATCAAACAGAGTATTTTGAAGGTGACTGAAGTTTAAATGTAAAAATAAATACACAATTTTAAAATAAATTTTAGGTTTCTTGGGGTCGCCAATCCTATATATCATAAGAAATATTTGAAAAATGGAGAGAAAGCAGAACAGCTAGAGACCATAGGACTCAAAGAACAACATAGTGATGAGTTGACCAGGTTTTCATTTTTGCTTCATGTGTCCCAGAATTATAGCCAAAGAACTCAGCAACGGACAAACACCAACAATCTCAGTAAAAAAAGAACTCCACATAAAGCCTGCTCTCCCCAGACACAGGATCAGGAGAGAGGTTTAGTCAGACAGAAACTTGGAGAAAAGAACTGCCCTCTTCCGGTCAAGCACTCCAGAAGTAACTGTGGCCACACTTCATGCAAGCAAATGCCTGAGAAAGCATAGACCTCCACACTTGCAAGGCTGTGATGAAGCACCTCAGAACACCAGCCTGGGCAGTGTCAGAGAAGGTTGAGGAGAGCAGTTACTGAGGTCACCCAGATGCCTATATTCAACATCAGGGATGTTGGTCTGTGGTTTTGTTTTTGTTTTTCTCTGTTTGTCAGATCTTCCTTTTTAGTCTCATAAAATGAATTGGAATTTTCTTCTTCTGTTTTCCAGAAGAAATTGTGTAGAATTGGTGACAATTCTTCAAACATTATTTAAGTTCTCCAGTTGAAACCATTTGGGCATGGAATTTTTTTTTTTTTGAAGTTTTTAAAAATTACAATTAAATAGTAGGCTTCATCCCATTTGGTGCTTGTCCAGCTTCTTAAATCTGTAGGTTTATGCCTCTTGCCAAATTTAAGAAGTTTTTGGGCATTATGTTAAGAACTTTTTCTGCCCTGCCCTCTCTCTTCTCTCCTTTTGGGCATTATTGTTAGATCTTTTTAGTTCCATATTCTCTGAGACTTAGTTCATTTATTTCCTCTGTCTACCTTTAATATGCTTTACAGATTGGGTTGTTTTTTATTGTTTTGTCTTCTAGTTCACTGATTCTTTTCTCTGTCTCCTTCTTTCTTTTGTTGAGACAATTTGTTATTTTTTTTTTTAAATTCAATTATTGTATTGAAAATTGAAAAGTAAAAACTTTTAAACTTTTCATTTGGTTCTTCTTTATATCTACTATTTCTTTGCTGAGACCTTTTATTTTCTAAATAGTCTCCATTTTAATATTCATTTCTAGCATTTTTGTAATTGTTCATTAAAGTATTTACGTGATGGTTACATTAATACCTTTGTCAGATAATTTTGACATCATTGCTACTTTATTGCTTTTCTGTCTTTGTTCTTTTTCCTCTCTAAGTTGCCTTTTTCTCACTGAGTTTGAGAATTTTCAGATACTTGGTATGACCTGTGATTTTCGACTGAAGCCTTCTAGATATTACATTAGGAGATAGTGAATCTTACTTAATCCCTCTGTTTAGTTGGCTTCTTCTGACATCATGCTGCAGGAGATAGGACTGCATCATCTAAATGTTGCCAGGTGAGGGTGGAGGTTCAGATTCTTCATTTGCCTCTGTTGACAGTTAGAAGGGGAGGTGCTTCTCAGTAATCTTGGGTGATGATGGGACTTCAGTACCCCTTTGTGTTTCCACTGACACCTGCCTTTCTGGGATAGTAAGGAGCACCTCCTTATTGCTTCCCAAGTGGCTATGCTAACTTCACCAGAAGAATGGCCTTATTACTCATGGGCAGTGCTGAGGGTGCTAGTTCTGCACTCAGCTTCTTATGATGCTACCTGATGAGGATGGGAAGAGTGCCTCATTGCTGCAGAGTGGACAGCAAGGAGGTATAGGCTTCCCACCTGGTCTTCACTAATACCTTGGTGGTAGTGCAGTGAGGAGGGGGGCAGAGGAGAAGGTAGGTTGTAACCACCCTGCAGAAATAAAACTTCCAACTCCTTTTTTGTGTTTTTATTGTTATTCCCTCCTACTCTCTCCTGATGCGGGGATTCAGGTACCTTAATCAAGCCTGGAAAGAACAGAAGTCTGAGTTCTTAATTTAGTCTTTACTGGTTTGGGTGACCAGGGGACTGTAGTTTTTTTGTGGTGTATGTTTGGAGTAGAAAACTTCAGAAAATTTTCTTTCTTGCTAAGCTGTTCCTTTTGAACACTGAATCTGAGATTTCTGAGGCAAAATGGAAGCCAGAGACCTTACAACAATGGTACTTGAGTCCCAAGGTCCCTAGTCAGTATACTTTCTTCTCTCTACTTTGCAAAATATTCTTTTAAAATTAATATATATATAATGCTCAGGGTTTTTAATTATCTTTAAATTTATTTTTAAAAATTATTTTTAAAATTATTTTTAATTCTCAACATTATATTGAATTCTTTTGGCATGATTTCATGATTTCTGCTAGTTATTTGAACATATGTGTAATACCTGATATAAAGTCTTTGTCTAGTAAGTCCAACATCTGCATTATCTCAGAAGCAGTTTCTATTGACTGAGAGAGATTTTATTATTTATTTGCATGCATCATACTTTTATGTTGAAAGCTGAACATGTTAAATAATATGATGTAACAACCTCTGGAAATAAAATTCTCTCCCTTTCCTCAAGATTAATTGTTGGTTTTGTTGTTATTGCTATGCTACTATTTGCTAGTAACTTTCCTAGACCAATTCTATAAAGGCTGCATTCCCTTTTAAGAGTGGCCACTGAGGTTTCATTTTCTTATTAGCTTAGCAGATACAGGGTTATTAGACAAAAATTTCCTTAAAATTTTTGGACCACTAAACTTTCCACTCTTTGTCAAGAGGCTTTGTACATATGTTGGGGACCATCTTCACCACTGTGGCAGTTTATAACCCTGCCTTAGTCTTTGCTTCCTGCTTGTGCAGACCTTCAGGGTCATTGAGAGATGAGGCATAGTCTTTTCACTCTTTCCTAGGTATGTGACCAGAACATGCACATAATCGTCTAGATTCTTGGGGATGTGCTGGAGCTTTTTAAAGCCTCCTGTGGATACTTCTTTACCAGACATTTTTCTTTAATTATTTTTTTGTCCAGAGTTGTATTTGTTCCAACTGATATTACAGCTTTGGGCAGCTATGTTAAATAATCACTGTGATTGTTTTTAACAAATACAGTGATTATATGACTTTTCTTACTGAGAAAACCCCAAATCAGGTCAAATAACATTAAGAAATGAAAATGGGACTTTTCCAGGGAGGTGCCAGAGAGGTCAAATAATGACAAAACTTTATGGATGTAATGTTTTTGAGGAGTAACTGCTAGGTTGCTGGTATTCATAGCTACAGTGCTTGAAATGTTGCTGGTTTTCAATGCTACAATAGACCTGGAGAGCAGGAAGAGGAGGAAGACAAGTTAAAATGTCACAAAGTTCGTTGTTCTTACTGAGATTCAGTATTTTTCTTGAATAAACTCTCCTTGGATTGTTTCAGAGGCTTGGTTATTGCTAGAGTTATGAAAAGGCTGACATTATAATTTTTCCTATTGTTGCTTTTTTGGAGGAATGGATTTTTGAAAATCATTACTCTAACATTCCATACGTACCACTCTCCCAGTGAAACATTTTTAAACTAAAATATTTAATTTTGTGATATAGCTTTAGAGATAATATAAAGAGCTTTCTAATATTATAAGGAATATAAACTTTTTCTTCTATAATTTAATGATTTTTCTCTCTTCTATAATTTGAGAAAGTTGTTTACCCTCTTTTTAATAACATGTGGCAATTACACATTTATATACACATAAAGTGGCTACAGAGGTTTGGTTTCTGAATGATTAATAACCAGCAAAGACTGCTAGTACTCCATTTTCTAAAATTACCTTGAGAAAAACAAAGAAACAAACAAAATCAGAAAGAAGGTGAAAGAAGCTTTTACTTGGTATATTTGTGGCTACATCATAGTCTCCTAGAGTTCGATAACAAGAAAAATGGATAGAATGGGAGACTTTTTAAATTCTGCTATTGCATCTTACCTCTTACATTGAAAGGTTAATTGCTTGCCTTTTTGCCACTGAAAGAAGAAATCAGCAGCAATAAGTCACAATAATTCTTTCTCCTCTTCTCCTTCCTCTTTCTGTCCTCCTTTTCTCCTCCTCTTCCTCCTTCTTCTTCTCCTCCTCCTCTTCCTCCCTCCTTCACTGCCTTCCTTCTTTCCTTTCTTTTTCCTTTTTTTCATTCTCTATATTTTTCCCTCTCTTTCGTGAGATTCTAATTGTAACTTCATTAATTTTTTCAAAATTGCGTTCAATTTTAACGGACTAATTTGGGCAAACAGCATTCTACTACTCCCAAACAAGTTGCAAACAACTGTTCCAACTAATCTCTTGACCCCCCATTAAAATGTTTTTCCCTATTTTTATTATCTAGGTCAGCTACCACTCTAGCTATATTGCAATGTCTTTTCCTCTTGAGTTTTTCTCCTTAGATGAACTGCATGTTTTAAATAATGAAGTTCCTATATGGTAGAAGAGTCAGATAGCTAATAGTCTATAAATTTACATTTAACCAAAGCTCCCATATTTATTGTTTTTAGTGTTCAAATGACAATTTGTTACATGCTTGATATATTTCTGGTAGAGTTATAGGCACTGAAAATACAAAGGTTAGCAAGATAAACATGCTCCTTTGCTCAAGCAGACTGACAGCCTAGTAGAAAAGACTGGTAACCAAGCTGTTCTATAATTTATACTGAGAAGTTTAAGGAAGTTTACTTTGAGGAAAAGTGTGTGAGATTTTGCCCATACCTTCTAGAATTTTATATAATTTTATATAATTCCCTTTATCCTATTACTTATTCTTAAAAATAGTATTATACCTAGTATTCCTTCTTGTAGCCTTCTTTTTCTTTTCCAACCCATGGAAAATTTTTATAGACTTAGAAGTTAGAATTGGAAGTGTCTTCAAAAATTATATAGTCAAATTTCCTCATTTTAACATGGAAGAAAGGCCAAAAGTGTAGTAACTTGCTCCAGATCCCACAGCTAATGAAGAGTAGAATTATATTCTAGGTTCTTCTATTCATCTGACTACTGCCGTGTGTTCATATTCTCTGTCTGAGTACTGGTGTAGTATTGTGTGGATTTAGTATTTATTTGACATTTACCTTTTCTATCCTCTGTTGTGCATATTCCTCAGTTGTGCTAAAAGCTGCTTGAGCACAAGGACACCCTTTCTTTTTGTTTCTTCTTTTCAATGTACAAATCTGTAGGAGAGCTTCTTACTTCCCTTTGAGGCTTTGTCAGCTTTCAGAAAGATGTAAATTTACCTCCAGGCTTAGTACTTACTTGGGAAAATTATTTACTCTTTTGAGTTCCAATATTTGTACCTGTAAAACAGATAATAAAGTCACCTAGCTTTTTTGTTTTCATTTTTGCTAATGAAATCATACATGTAAAATTTGTTGTTCAATGTCTGACATTCTGCAGGTGATCAATGATTATCAAGGCAATCTGTTTCTATCATCGGATCAATTCCTTTGCTCATTCAAATTTATTTGCTCTCCAGTTCTCCATGTCATTTTGTTATTAAAACTCAACTTATTCTTTTTCCCAATCCTCCCAGTTGCAATCAATTATGTCTTTCTTAGCACTCACACAACATTTTTCTTGAACTTACATTAGTTCAAAAACTTTGCATTATCTGTGTTAGATGTTCAAACAAAATTGTAAGCAATTCAATGTCAGAAATTGTAAATTATTCATCTCAGTGGTACCTTGATTTCTACCTAATTTATTATAGGTGCTAAACAAATGCTTCCATAGTAAGAGCAAAATATAATCATTTGTTTAGTCACCCATTAAACATTCATCAAACACCAAAATTGTGCCATATTTTGTACTGCTGCTAAATACAGAATTATTAAAGTAAAAGGATGCTGATGAATTGTTTTAAATAAATTAATGGGAGAATTAACAATAAGGTCAAATTGTATAGAATCAATTTAGTATCTAAATATTAAGCTCTGTACTTGGTTTGAAGGGTAGCAGTGGTTCAAGAATAGAAGGTGTCTGAATTTGACTTCCCGTTTCCATTATCAGCAGAGCTGGCAATGACTGAAGGATAGAGAAACCATGCCACACCTCTCTTGAATGAAAAGTGAAATACTGATGAAAGATGAAGGCCCTTCAGGGCTAGTTCAAACTACTGCATAGATCAGGGAAATAAGCTAGCTACCACCCTTGCAATGTTCTTCTTTTCCTTATCATAGTAGAGATTCTCCTCTGCTATTTTAGTCTATTCAGAATTTTTTACACACATTAAATTGATCTTTATCTGTAAATACTAAATCCTCTTAGATGGAGAGAAAATCCATAAATCACAAAAGCAAACCAGGAAAATAGGAGAAAAAGAGAAGAGACCTTCTTTTAATGTCTTAAAACACCTTCTTGTATTTCACTTCTGTGGCTGTGTCTGTTTTGCGTTCATCTCTGGTTATAGGCCTGTGACGTACTGGTTTTACAATTTTTTGCTTAGGTCATGTGTCAGTCTTTCCAGTGTGGGCTTAGAAATCTGCATAATTAAGTAGAGAATTAACCTGGGAAGCATATCTTCAATTTAGACCCCAAAATAAACAAGAAGGGAAACAATCTAATCAAAAGCAAATCGCTTATGACTGCCTATGTAAGTCTATGCAGAAATGACTTTTTTTTGTACATCTCCTATACAGTCTCTTTTTCTCTGTTTATCTTACTTCCATTTTTTGTTACATGACTTTCTCACAGCTTTTTATGATGGGCATATGTGTATATTTAAAATGTGCTAACGCATACTTAAACACCCCAATGTGTTACATTGTGATATGCATTCAAAGCATCATTAAAATAGCGACAACAAAAGGCTAACTACTAAAAAAAGTACCAAATTTCAGGATTAGCCGAGTTTCTTTTGAACTAGTGTTCTCCTCCGGCAGTAAGTAGGAAATATGCTAGGAAAATATTAATGCTTGTAAG
Source organism: Tarsius wallacei (assembly GCA_963574415.1). Taxonomy (NCBI): domain Eukaryota; kingdom Metazoa; phylum Chordata; class Mammalia; order Primates; family Tarsiidae; genus Tarsius; species Tarsius wallacei. The sequence continues at coordinate 17,729 of CAUYQG010136437.1, read as the reverse complement.
ATCTTCTCCTGTCAGCTTAATGTGCCGTTCCCTTTGTTCTGTTGATTTACAGGTGCTGAAAATGAGGGACACATTTCAAGGCGTACAGCTGACAATAGCACCCATGACGAGGCTTTGTTTCAGAAAGACTTTCTGGATTAAGTCTAGGTCAAATTCTTCCCCTTGTGTGTATACATTGGGCTTCCTCAGAAAGCAATGACAGGCATATTGTTAGGCTGACCTTGGCTTTCTTTTGTCTTTGAGTCCTTGTCATTCAGCTAAGACTTAATTCCCAATTGCTGAGAGGAGGTCTAGGCAGCAGCGGGGAACAGAATGGCAAGCCTAAGAGGAAGACCCTTTATCTGCCTTTGTTAGGGACAGGCAGGGAAGAAATTAACTTCCTCACTTGTAGAGTGCAAATGATAATGATGGCTTACATCAGAGTGTTGTTATAAAGAATACTAGGAAAGGATTGTAAATTCAATGAGAAATGTTTATTAATTAAATGATAACAAATGTTCTTAGAAACTGGCAATTTTTTTCTTGGTTGGCAGGACAATGGAGTCATTTTTTTCTTCTCTGGGTTTTGCAAGACTCACTGCCAGCAAGGAAATATTTGGCTCTTCCTTTCTTCAATTTATTTTTCAAGCCCCATGAACTGCAGCTCTCAATGGTAGAGGCCAGTGACATAAACTTATCATATATAAAAGGAGGACCTTCAACACTAAGGACAAGCACACAGAACTCTATGGAGACCCAGAGGTCTCCAGAGGGCAGAGGACCTGCCTCCACTATATGACTGGAAATGACTTTCATTGCAGGGAACCATCTGCCCAGAGTAGTTCACAGGCAAAGCACCAACCTTCTCTTATTGGGGGCTGGGAAATGGAAGATTATAGAATGCAAGATTTCATAGTAATAAAGTAGACCTGGCCTCATTTGTCAGATGTTAAGGTGCTGGGATATATTATTGAAACAGTGTGAAAAATTTTTTCTACAAGGAAAATGGAGGCCTAGCCAACACCTGAGATTTAGAAAGTATTTTACAGCCAGGACTCAGCCTCCTCAGGGGAAGAAGAGTCGATGTCCAGTAGAGGGTGTTTTAGGGGTAGAGACCCCATCCGTCTAATATACTTTTCTGGTCCAACATTTAGTTTTCTGCATTGTCAACTTTCTTGTTTCCTGGGCTTCACTATCCCAACCGTCTGTACCACCCCCAACTAGCCACAACTGACTGTGCCACCCCTAAGGGCCTCCTAGGAGTTGATCCTAGCTCTAGTTCCTTAGTATACTCCAGCTAACTTCTGCAGAATGCGCCAGACCCCTCTGTTCGTATCAACTTCTTGTTTCATTCACGTCATGTTCCTTTGCTATCCATTCACTATTTATTCTCCTTTGTTTCTTCTCATTTCTAATAATCCTGGATTTTTTTTTTCCTGACTCCTTCTCTCAGTTTCCTAAATTTGGTTATTACTTTCTTGTTTGATGCAAACATGGAAAACATTAACGTCCAGGAGCTCCCTGAAGAGGCAGTCCCAGTCAGCAAAGGCCAGAAAGGAGGGTGGTACAGCCAATTCACCAGCCACCAGGAGGGACCCAGGCTGCTAGTAATTTATTTTCTAGAATATTCACCCCCTTATATTTTCCAGAAAGTCCCAGAGACTTTCTCAATCTTTCATATGATTAGCTTTGAGTTTTCAGGAACCATACTCAGCGTTGTTTAGCCTAGTTTTCTGAAACATTTAGCAATTTTCCCCAGGTCTAGATATTAGCAGAAAAAGACCAGGAAGTCCAGTGGACATGGTTTCTTAGGAATACAAGTATGATTCTTTTGAGGCCAAATAGACAGGGTGGGAGGGTGGGGCACAGTAAGAAAATTGGAGGGAAAAAGTTCAACATAACTATGAAATAAAACTGTGTCCTAGTTCCCCAAAAGACAGCAAGACAAATGGAAAGAGCACTGATTGACGCATAAGACCTTGTGTTTAGATCTGACAAATTGATCCCATATCTCTCTGATCCTGAACCTTTTAACCTTAAAGTTAGGATATTAGTATGCACCCCATGATCCTATAGTGTAAAATAAAGTCAAAATTATGAGGAATCCGACCCATTGCAGATGCCCAATAAAAATTCAACCCCTTCTTCTGCTTTCACATTCTTATAAAATTGCACTGTTCAGAATGTTCATATGTTGGTAATTTTTTATTCTGTTTTGATTATTTGGTCTGAACTTTGAGTTTAAACTTATTATTTTTGGCCAGTTTTTCCTCCCCCAAACAAGCAAACACATCATTAGGGAAAAAATGTTCTGTGGTTTTAGTGTGATTATTAATAAAAATAAAATATTCACATGGGGATTAAGAGGAATTAACACGAGCCTAACACTGATCCACACTTGATTACCTATTATGCTTCCATGCCAAAGATAAAGAGAATCTAGGGAAATCCGTCCTCTCTCTTTGAAAGTTTATTAAAATGATAAATGAGGCTTTGGTGGCAGTTAAGCAACTATAAAGTACTCTCTTGTGGACGAGCTCCAGCCCCCTGCTTGTTAGTGAACATTGTGACAAGGGGAACTGACTTTAGCACAAGTGCATCAGGATTGCACTCCTGCATGACCTGGCGTCGTCAAGGTTACGAGATGCTAGGATTTCTGGACACAGAGTATTCCAAAACTGCCACTAGTTATATCCTAACTATTATACATTCTGATTCCTCCCTCTGCATGGATCATTTTCTTGGGATTCATCTCTAGAGTAATAGTCAATATATTAATTTTCCTAATGGAACGCAGCACTGACAAGGAATAATGAGGAGGCTTCCTAATGGCCTCATTTTCCATCTGTCCCACCATACATACATTGTGTTCACAAGGCTGGTTAAAACTAGGAAACGGCACTCCTTCCTATATGCACCATCATCTTCTCAAAACACAGGAGAACTTTGTTTAAAATTCAGTATTATGAACATACTCACAGGGTACATGTGTGGAGTTTGGAGTATCCCTGGGACCTACGTTTTGGTATATTTCAAAAATATAACAAGCATTCTCCTTTCACGTTCATCTATAGCACTTGAATCAGAGGTAAATGCCTCATCATTTTATATGCAGTGGCATAAAAATTATTTTGTATGGTTACCTTTAAAGCTTCCAACATGTGCCCCCTTTAAGAAAGTTTAGGATTTGTGTGCAACTTTCTCAAACCTTTCATATTGTTAAATAGCATCCTCAAGTCCATTTTACATCTAACAAAAGTCAATGATAAAATTTACTTTCCCATTTTGTTGGGAGGATTAAAATGAAACAGACAATGTGAAAAGGTACCACACTTTGTGGCATGGTCGAACTGAGCAAGGATCATTATTTTAGTAGTAAAATTGTAGCAACGGGGGCTTCACCACTTTCTGGTTGTACAGTTGAACAGGCAGAGTTGTTAAGTGGAGTGTGTGGTTATCTCAAATGCAGGGGCATATTTATTCATTTACATGTGAAATATTTCATTATTCTAAGTGCTATAATAGTGATATGTAGTGTGTAGGTATAGTAAGTGAAAAGGGAGTTAAAAGAAGAAAATATTGATGAGAGAGGTCAGAAACCAGTTATAGGAACTCCTGATGACTCATCAGACTCAGAAATAGTGTTATTGTTTCCAGTAATCAAAGATCTTACTATTTGATGCAAATCTGCTTTTGATTTATAGACCAGGAAGTGGATTCCTAATAGTGATATGCCTCTGCAGTGCTTCTCCTATTTGATGTGAACTACTATATCCACAGCCTGGTCCTCAGTTCTTACAATATAAATATTACCAGAATCCTGCTCAAATGTTTTCTTTTTATGCAGTTGTACTGATGTTCACCTCTAAAAATCAGCTCTCTGTTCTGCAAGCTTGTGTGTGTGTGTGTGATTTAGTGAGTATTTATCCTATAATGTCTAGTAGTGTAATTTACCTGAATAATATCTTTTACTATAAAGCAGTTCCTTAAATGTGTATTATCTAAATACTTGATCAATCATTAGAAATACATGATTTGAGGAAAAACAAAAAGAGAATTATGCAAACCCCAAACCAGGTCCAAGTTGGATAGTCTGTTTTGAAAGGCCATGGACTTTGTAAACCAGGGCTTAAATTCTAGCTCCATCTGTAATAAAAAAGCTATTATGCATTATCTCTTTGAGACTAGATTTCCTCATATATAATAATGTAAGAACACGTGTCTTGCTGGATGATTGCAAAGATTATATAAGGTAATACATATAAAGCACCTGGCAACTGGAAGACATAATGAAAGGTAGCTGTTATTATTCCACTTACTGAGGCATGGGGTTAGGAATTAGTTCTTGTCACATTTGTACTCTCCACCAGGCATTTTACAGGTTAGTTCTTATAGTCATCATTGCAAACTCATTTTACAGATGAGAAACCTGCATCCCATAAAGGGTAAGTAATATATCCAAAGTCAGCCCATGCTACAACTTGCCTAAGAAGGAATGTCAACCTGGGTCTGGACCCTATCCCCTGTGTCATGTGGCTTCTCTGGATAGTTCTGTCAAGTCAGAAGCAAAGATTTGAAGGCCTTCTCCAGGACAACCCAAACAGCCACATTCTAAATCAAGCACACTTTCACTCATTTCTGCCAGTCACAGATGTCTAGGAATGCAGCCCACGTGTTCTTACTCCCAACATGAACAAAGGGTATGTTATGTGCTACAAAGCCTAGCACCTGTCAACATTTTGAACTATGAAGAAGTAGTGTGGTGCATGTGGGATGTGGGTACTAAGATCATTGAGGCTAAAAGTGAGGTACCAAATTTTGATAATTTTCATTGTTTAGATTTAATACATTAACTCTTTAATCCACTCACATTATGCCACATTATAATAAAATACTTTTAGAATCAAAGATCATTGTTGGTATAGATTAAAATTTTTGTCTTCCCAAACAAAGGTCTTTGTGACTATTTTTATAACTGAAATTGACCTCAGAAAAGGCTATATATTAGGCCACTGAGAATGTTAAGCCTGGTGCAACTACACCTGACAGAATTCTGAGCCGAAAGCAGAGACAGCAGACACATTGTCTTCAAGCAAAAGGTATCCAATGCTACATATAGGCACTGCCTCCACTTTTACACTATACCAAAAGATCTTCCACAGACAAGTTCAGTTTATAGGTTGACCTCTAGTCCATGGTCATTTTTATGTACACTAATTATTCAATATATCAAATCATAGTAAGTAGAGTCCCGAAAGCTATTGATCAGCTACATGGCCTTGGATGAGTTAAGCTTCTGTCCCTTGACTTCTCCTTTCCTAGGAGGGTCTATGTCTCCCAGCTCCATGCTCTTCCTTGAAATTTGTAAAGCTAAATTGACTGTGCGATGTGAAAAGACTGAGCTCTTTGGAAGATCAAGTTCATTCATGTACTTTAGACTTCTGAATCATTGTAAACAAGTATTTTGTGGAAGTTCTTTTCAAAAGAAGCAAAGTCAATGGAAACCCAAAATGTACGAATTTTAACCTGAGCAGAAGGCCTGGCAGGCGATGTCATCTAAGAACAAAGCAGCCAGCATCCTCTCTCTAGAGACAAAACACATTATTTCTATGACATGCTTAGTCTCCATCTGCTCAGTGAAAAGGAGTGAATCTCCCATATGCCTTACCATTGGGCCATGCCTGCCTATGAGAGTGGCTGTCCCTACAACGCAGACTTGAATGTTAAGTAACTTTAGGCTGCTCTAATGGAAATAGCATATGGGAACTAAACGAGTGAAAACAAATGAATACCTTGATTATTTTATCCTATTTTAGTGTTATTAAAAACTATTACCAATAATCGCTGATCAGTTTCTAATGATTTTGGTAAATCTGTTTTTCATTTTTCTAAAGAATTCTCAAGCAATACCCAATCATACTCATTGCTGAAATTATATATTCATGAAAAAATTAAATACTCCCAGTTATGTTATATGGTCATATTTTCCACATAAACATAGGCATTTCTTTCCTCTGGCAGTACCCAGAGCCAGCACAATATGTAATTTGCTAGGCTATTTGGCAACTATGAATGATTAAGACCCTGCTGTTTGCAGTTAATATGGTATATAACCTGAGTTTGAGGCCAGAAAAAGGAAACAGGGTTGATACTCAACTGTTCCTTTGTTTGTGAATGTGGAAGTTTTATGTGGCATTGTACTTAATTTGGTCAAGTATTGCCTCAGAAGTAGTAAAAAGAAAAAAAAACCAGAAAACAATTATTTCATTTAATACTTGCATATTCTGTTCTTAATTTTCGTATTTGATATCAAAGTTATCATTATACAGGAAAATAGGCTCAGCTGGCTAGAGAACATGCTAGAGAGACAAAGCATGGGTATAAACTCCCCATTACTGCACAGTTGAACACCAGACTCTGACCACAGATAATATCTCTCATTCTTCACAGCAATGTTTCAAAGGTTTGTTCTGGAAACAAAGGAGATAAGGCATGCCAGTGTCAGATGAAGACAAACTCATTTAGGAATATGAGCTGGAAGCAAATCAAAAGTTGCACACAAAAATCAAATAATTTGGGACACATTTAAAGATGTTTATGGAATTAATAAATGAATGAAGCTTTCTTTTTTCCTGAAAGAGGAGTTATATAGTCCTTCAGACTGAATTAGCAGAGAAGGAGAAAATTTTGAATGGGAAACAGAACATGACTACAGATAAAGGATATTTCCCAGATATTTCTCAGAGGTACAATCACCTCTGCAGAGCTTACTCTAGAAAGCATTGATTACTGTCCCTGAAATCTTTTCAGGGTACAGAGAGGTCACCAAACTGGAGAGAAAGGAAATGATCAGAGCAACTGATCAGATGGCTCCCATAAAGCTTTGTAGTCAGGAGGATAAATGACACTGTGTGACCCGTGATGTCATGGGCCCTGTGGTCAAGAGTGTAGCTTCTTAGAAGACCAGGATTCCTGGCCAGGCTTTAAAAGATATTGACCACAATAAGGCAAAAGAGGCTAGAGAAGCTCTGGTGAAGCAAAATACTGTGCATTCATCTACTGCATTCTAAATAGAAAATACAGTGAATTCAGACTAATGATTTGATCTACCAGTTAGAAATTTGTTTGTAATTTTTCAGGATGCAGTAAAACAGACAAACAAATGGTTGTGTATCAGGAACTAGAAAGAAAGATGGATGGTAGTGCACCAACAGTAGCTAGTAGCACTCACAGTTAAAATAGAGCAAGCTGGACAAGAGAAGTAGGACTAAAATGAGCACAGATGAAATCTAGCTAATTTCAGAATGCCCATCAACTCTGGACCCCAAAACTAAGTCTGATAGAATAGTTTACATATCAATAGTTAGGGATCAATAGAACACATAACTAGCTATATATATATATGTACACACACACACACACACACACACATATGTATATATGTACATATATATGTATATATATACCAATTTGCCTCCAACTAAAAATTGTTGGAATCAGGGAGACCCACCTGGAAGACTCTCAGGAAATAGCATCATTTAATTTTACCATGCAAGTCACCTTGGCAGGTGTCCACTTCGGATGAACCCACCACTGAATCTTTAACTCCTCGACAGCAACATACGTCTGACTTTCAGGCTCTGTATTCAGACAATCAGTGTGCTTAACCTGCTGGGCCACGTTATTCTGTCTAGCTTAGTTCACGTTTAAGTATTAGGTGCCCCAAAGCATCAAGAGGTAAGCTCCTCTCTCTCAGACGGTGGTGTCTTGGAATGTGGGGCATTTCTTTTAGGAGATACTATAGAGAACATTAGTAGAAATCGATTAATTCCTGGTCAAGTCCATTTTCCTATGGACCAGAGTCTCCATCTACTCTGAAGATCTGGGGCAGGAGGCTCCCCAGGGAGCTGTTTTATGATGGCTTCTAGCTGCAAATAGAATTAGAGAGCTGTGGAACAGGTGAACTTTGAGATCCTTTACAACTCCAGAATTCTATACATCTATGATATGTTAATCAAGAAATTATTTTTTTCTTCCTTGGACAGTTCTAGCCACCTGGTTTTGGCAACAGTTTAAAGATTCCAGAATATAGTCCTGGACAGTTTCCCTGGCTTGGTTGTCTGAGGATAAAACTGTTAAATCCTTGGGTTAAAAGAGGATTCTGGAAGTAGCAAAATGGGTTGTTGCAGAGTCCATTGAGGTCAGATTGAGATTGTTCATGGACAATTAGGTCAGTGTGTGGTTACCTCTGTGGGCCCAATGTTTCTTTCACATATCCTCAGAATTTCATGTGTAAATGATAATATTGACAATGACTCTGATACTCACTCTTCTCAAGTATTTGTGTTCAAGGAGGGAGAGTTAGATGTGCAAGAAGCATCCGACAGGCCATACATGGAGTTAATTTAAATCAGCACACAAATGCACCGACATAAAAATGCCCTGCTCTTTTGGTAATTCCAACTGTAGAAATTAAGGGTAAAAGAGGTGAGATTGTTGGATCAGGTTCTGAAAGGTGATGACTTTGGAATTGTCTTTACTCAAGGAGATGAGAATCCTAAACATCCAGTATTATCTCCTAGTTTGTGCTCTCTTCAATATCTCTATCCATAAAAAATTAGACATCTGTTCCTGGGCTCTTTTTAGGCCTTCAAGCTGAGAAGGAATGTATTTCACCTATCTGACTAAATAATTTATTTTTGTAGGCTTCTAGGTATAAATCTTTTACACATGTTTTTGGGCAATGCAGCATTTTTAAAGAATCTCTTTAAGAAAAAAGTGTGATTTGCACCTGTTAGAACTTTACTCTGTGGAAAGCCTGGAAAGAAGCATTGTGTGGCTGGTGCTCACCTAGCTCACGAGAGTTTCCTGTGGAGCTAGATATGATGGATGTGATCTCCTGCCTAGGAAGCTGTTTCCTGTCTAGAGCATAAGAGACCTCTTCCTACAGGCAGAGCTGTGTCCTAATGGTGTGGAGCTGATGTCTTGGTGGGTTAAAACCACATTTCTCTTCAGTATGGGAAAGTAAAAGTAGAATATTTTCCTATACTCTCTCAATCATACTGGGCTTTTAAAATATATATAAGAAAATTCTCAGCCGGGCTCGGTGGCTCAGCCTGTAATCCCGCGCCTTGGGAGGCTGAGGTGAGTGGATTGCCTGAGCCCGCGGGTTCGAGACCCGCCTGGGCAACTTGGCGAGACCTCATCTCTACAATAAATAAAAAAAAAAAAATTAGCCGGGTATGGTAGCGCGTGTCTGTAGTTCCAGCTACTTGGAAGGCTGAGGCGGAAGGATCGCCGGAGCCCAGCAGGTCGAGGCTGCGGTGACCGGGAGAGGCCACTGCACTCCAGTCTGGGTGACGGAGTGAAACTCCAACTCAAAAAAAAGAAACACAAAAAATTCTCATCCAAGGTTGATGCAAAAGTAAAGAAAAATAAAAACAATAATTTGACTTTCATTACACAAATTTAAACATGTACCTGAATCAGTCTTATGTCTCACTTAACTTGAATAAACAGGTTAAGGTGTTGAAAAGTAAAAACCTCAATAATTACATAATTTACCTTCAACCCTGATGAATATTTTCTCAATATAACTCCAGCCTTAAGCTGCTGCTTACAGAAAAACCATCACCTTGAATCATTGGAAGAAAGACAGTCATCTCAGACCTGTCTCCAGTATCTGTAACTTATACTCTGGCTGGCAAGGCATAAAATGTGCTTTGCTGGGGGTGACCTAAATTTCTACCTGGGGGAACTGCGAAGTGCGTGCACCCAGTATCGAGAAGGCTAGGGGGTGTTCTCGGCTCACTCTCTCATGTCCTGGAACAGACACAGAGGCGTGGTTGGCAAAGCCATGAGGCTGATGCTCCTTCTCTGAATCATGCCTCCTAATTTATTTAACCCTTCAGGGAAAAGACTTTTCTTTATTGATTTTCTAAAACTACATCTGTGTTTTCTTTTTTTCTTTCTACTTCCCTCTTGTTTAATTTTAAGTGTTAATTCTCCATCCTGCCATTCTTTTTTGACATTCCAGTAATTCTCATATCTATTCATTAAACACTCTCCCTAACAGTTTTGGTGCTCTACCTGTGGTTCTAATTTATTAAAATGGTGTCAGAAAGAGATTGGGTATAAATGAAGACTTTTCTTTTACTTGAATACAGCTTTAAGGCAGAAAAGAAATCTTAATGTTAAAATAATGTATAACACTGCTTTTCTACATAAGACATGGTGAACACAGATGCTCCTTGACTTATGATGGGTTTTTGTCCTGACAAACCCATCTTATATCATCTTATGTCAAAAATGCATTGAATATACCACTACCTACCAAAGATCATCCAACACAAGGCCTATTTTGTAATAAAGTGTTGATAGCTCTTGTAATTTATTTAATACGCTACTGTAAGTGAAAAGCAGAGTGATTATATGGGTGCCCAAAGTAGAGTTTCTACCGAATATGTATTCCTTTTGCACCATCTTAAAGATCATCATAAATCTGGGGCTGTCTGTATTTAGAATCACAGTACTTTTAGGTTGAAAGGCCTTAGGGACTAATGGCTTCATTTTACAAAGAAAGAAACTGGGAGCAAAAGATATGTCAATGCCTCTAGGGCACAGAGACTTTCTTGATGGCCACCATGTCATAATGCACTGAAGGAAATCCCAAGGGTCCTTTTACAATCTATTTGATTAGCCATTTATATTCTGAAGTCTTGATACCTCATTGGGACTCTCCAGCACTGAGGCATAAGTCCTTTCTCTTCATGGATCCCACAAATTCCTCGTGGATTCTGTCAGAATGTCACATCTCAGTTTTGCCAATGTTTGCTTTTTCTTCCTACATCGGCTTATATTCTTACTCTTCCTTGTGTCTCAAGTTCCTGTCCTTCAACTCTCTCCTTCTAATCTAAGATTAGGCTTTTGCAATCCTAAAGCAATGTTGACTGTCTTTAGTCTACTGTGACTTATTTTTATGGATTGAGTTGGGTCCTTCTAAAATTCATACATGGAAGTTGTGACCTTCAGCACCTCAGAATTTTTTTTTTTTTTTTTTTTGCAGATAGCATCTTTGCAGATGATTGGGTTAACACAAGGTTATTACTGTGGGCCCTAATCCAATATTACTGGTATCCTTATAAGAAAAGGAAATTTGGAAACAGACACACATCGAGTAATGATACATTGAAAACACAGGGAGAAGTCAGTCATCCCCAAGACAAAAAGAGAGGTCTGAAAAAGATTTTTCCCTTGCAGTCTTCAGAAGGAACCACACCTACTGGCACCTCCATCTAAAATTTTTCACTTGTAGGAGTGGACTATAAACTCCTGTTGTTTACATTACACAGTGTGTGGTGCTGTTACAGCAGTCATCGCAAACTAATACACATATCGTTCTAGTGTAATGAGTTAGACTACTGGACAGCTGAAAGGCCCCCGTTAATGTTTTACAGCAGTAATTTTCTACATATGTGGTATATTGAGGCTGGAGTGGGGAATCCCCAAACCCGGCATCGTGGCTTCCATTGCTATCCCCTTTGAGTACGGACTGTCTCTGAGCAGACTTAGTCAGTCCTCAGGATTTTTCACAGCATAATTGAAAACAAACACACAAACGAGGACTGTCATATACAAACGAGGACACAGCTATTTGTCAGTAGGACATCCCTTTAAAAGAAATGTTAGCTGGGCTCGGTGGCTCAGCCTGTAATCCCGCGCCTTGAGAGGCTGAGGTGAGTGGATTGCCTGAGCCCGCAGGTTTGAGACCCACATGGGCAACTTGGTGAGACCTCATTTCTACAATAAATCAAAAAATTAGACGGGTGTGGTAGCGCGCGCCTGTAGTTCCAGCTACTTGGAAGGCTGAGGCGGAAGGATCGCTGGAGCCCAGCTGGTCGAGGCTGCAGTGGCTGGGAGCAGCCATTGCACTCCAGTCTAGGCGACAGAGTGAGACTCCAACTCAAAAAAAAAAAAGAAATGTTGTTAGTTTGAAGAGATGTTGTATGTCTGCTGATCTTTGCTTTCAAATAATCACTTATTGTTAGAAAATAGAGCTGGCAAAGGTAGTCAAAGGTGGGCTGTGTATAGAAGAGAAAATGCAACTTTATGAAGTCAACAATGGAGTAAAAGAATTAACTACTAGAGAGAATTTCAATTTTTAGATCTATATTTGTGTTACATAAATAGAGATAACAAGTAATTTCTCAGTGATCTGAGTATGACATGTACTCACTTATAAGCGGACCCTGGACATTTATCATAATACTATAAGAAAGGGATTGGCGGCAATGGGACACTGCCGGAAGGGGGGCACACAACATCAATGAGTGTCCCCGATCTCAAACCAGGTGAAGTAGGGACCAAAAGGGAGGCCCAAACTTTACCTGTATGGTGACCACTTGTACCTAACCCTGAACTGTACCCCACATCTTTAAAATAGAAAAATTAATTAATTTTAAAAAGTATGTTAAAAGAGCCAATATTCTGTCATTGCCAACTTATCACTGTCTACCATCTTAGGCACAATAGTGACTTTTTCCTCTAGTTGGTTTGAAAAATTATAGATAAATATATAAAGCATTTATGACAAATCTTTTGGTAAATGTGATGTCAGTATTGATGACAGAACTTGGCACTCATGATCTGATGTGGGTTCTAAACCTAACTTAACAAGGGACATATTTATATTTTTAGAATATGGATAAGGAGACTGAGGTTTGTGGGGGAACAGTGCATGGATGGTGTCACTGAGTGACAGAGAAACTAGTTAGAACTGAAACTCAGTTTTTAGACCTCAAATCAAGAGGCACATGATGGCTCTTTTGGGGCAAGAGGGTGGGCTTCATGGGGTACCCGTGTACTTCATGCCATCAAACAGAACCCCATACTCAGAGACTCCTGGAATTCGGTTTAATTCTCTCCTCTCACTGTCTTGAAATTCCTCATAAGTTTTAGACAAGAAGATTATCATGACAGAATGGGGTGAGGGGAAAGGAAAAGTGAGAACATTATGCTCCTAAATTGTGAGAAATGAAATAAGGATGGGCAGTTGCCATTTCTGCTCTGAGGAAGAAAATGAAAAAGATCACAACAATGCTTTCTTTGGGAACAGCTGGATATTTGTTCTTTGAGGGCCCGGCTCTAAATTTGCACATTTCCCTATATTCTCTATCTCTGGAGAGCTCATGATTTGAGGAGGTCTAGGATCCTAGACAATTTGAATAATGGTATTTCCACCTTCAGGCAGAAAGCAGGAGTAGCACAAGTACTGACATTGATTTTATTCATTTAATGGAAGATAAAGGCATAAAAAAACTTCAATATGATCTTGGTGTATGTTGCTGAAAAAATTCTATGTCATAGCAAACAAGAAAAATTCTCTAAATAGACCTTAGGCAGCATGGGAAGTATATCCTTAGTTTTCCAGAGCCTAAATTATAGGTTATTTTTGTTTTGAAGTGTTTATGTTTCTAGTAACATATCGAAAATTTGGTTTTCCTAAGGCAAAATTTAACTAAGCTGGTGTTATGCTCTGAGGAGAATGTTGCCATAGCTTGTGTCATATTGGATACTATAAATGCCATAGTTTGAAACCTCTGAACAACTGAGTTAATGCAGGCAGAAATGAATAATAGGTGTTTGCTAGATCATGGGACAATGACTTTGTGAAGTGGTAGAATTGTTTCTATCTGCTTCCATCATACTTTATATCTGTGTGTATGTGTGTGTGTTTATAAAATGCAGCACACTCAGAATTTTAGAAAGTCTATAAGAAGTTATGTTTCTCTAATTTTTCTCATGCTGGGAGCCAGAATTTACCATGAGATTTGGGTAGAACCCATCTATTCCAAAAAACTACCTAAACTAGCATCTGCAGAGCTCTTTAAATCTGTATTTTACAGAATTTGAAAATAGTAAACTAACCCTATGTTGTGAGAGATATTTTACAACATAGCTCAATTCTGCCTACACGCACAACTGTGAGTGCTATGGAGTAGGGCTGTCATGGCATTGCAGTGCCTCCTTCCTAATGGCCAAGGTAGCAGAGAGAGCGCACTGTCCACCTGCCACGGTAGAGTTCGTCTCTTGAATTGTCCGTACCCTGGTGATCCTCAGATATGCAGCCCGTGATGCTCTACACTAGGTTGTGGTATCTTTATGATATCTACTCAACATCTCTTCTTCCTTTCTTTTAAACAGAACTGCAGTTTTGTTTCAGTATCTAATATTCACCATCTCCAAACGTGTGATCTTTGTTTTAAATCGACGTCAACCCTAATGCCAGAAGTTGATGCTGATGCATCTAAGCCACTCAGTACATGTATCTTTAATGATTTCTGGGCAGGGTAAGGTAGTTGTCCAATTGGGTAAATTGCTCAAGGTAATTAAGACAACAAATTATCTTCTTTCATCTCCATGGATAAGGAAGCATATTGTTCAGTTGAGTCTGAGAGATATTTGCACATTATGAAAGGAACCAGACTTAGCACTAAACTGAAGCTCTGGGTGCCCAGTGACAGATGAAAGGAGTCCAGGTCCTTGATGACATTGTTGCATCTTGACTCAGGTAACCTGGAATCTGCACTGTCTCTGTACTTCCCATCAGAGGAGATGAAATTTTCCTAATTACTTATGCCGATCTGAGTTGAACTTGCTGTTTGGTATTTGTAGCAAAAAGCATTCCAACTGCTATATGCTGTAAGTTTTGTTTTTGTGTCAAGACCATAAAATTGAATATCTTTTTATGCACTTGCACAAAGTTCATTTCAAACACCAAATACTTACCAATGGCATCACTTAAAGTCAAGAGTGTACAGCTGAAAAGGGTTTCCCAGTCAACAATACCATGGGCTTCACAGCAGTGTGCTCTTAACACCATTAACCCATCACATTAGCAGTAGTAGGGCCGGGTGTTCTTGTTTAACCATTTCATATCTACTGCTATGTGGACAAATGTTGTTCTTTGCAATTTAGCTAAGAATCCACTAACTGAAAAAGCATGTTTTATTAAAATATCTATTAGACATGTGGCAGAGCTGGAGCAGATCTTATCTATAGGTTAAAAAAACATTATGCCAACATAATCATGATTTATTGTACAACATACGTTTGGATCTTGCTCTCAGAACTATGCATACAATTCTCTGAAATATTATTAAAAATTAAGCAAAATAGAAATAAACTTTGCCTACAGGGAATCACAAAACTACCCTATTTCAATTAGTAGACCATGATATAATATGTTTCACCCTAAAACTAAAATTGCAGAGTTTGTTGAGCAGAGTTAATACTCCAAATGTCACTGTCAGGGTTCAGGATATTGGGCTATTTAGTGTTTTTTAGGTCTTGGAGAAAAGACTACTGCACCCACAGAAATGAAGACATGCTAAGGTCCAAAGATTCTGCCGGCCTTACTTAATGTCTTAATTTTTGTCACCTGTGATATTCTAATGGCCTTTTCTCTGGTCTCTGGACTTCAATCTTTCTTACACCAGGCTGTCCCTTATACCACTGGGATAGTTCTAAAACACAAAACTGATTGTGTAATTTCATAACTTAGAATTTTCCCATCACCAATCTTATTATTGAATATAAATTTCAAGCCCATCAGCAAAGCACAGGGTCATGTGTGGTTTCACCCCTATTTTTATATCTAGCCTCATCTCCCATGTTCCGTATGCTCCAGCTCTGCTGACATATTCACAATTTCCTACACACTATGCTTCTGAGCTTTGACTCATGTGATTTCCCTTGCCTCTATTGCCCTATTTATTTATTCATCTGATAAAATTTTAACTTTAAAATATATTTTAACCATCATGATCTCCATGATTTTTTTTCTTCTTCCTTTCCGTACTGTCTACCCAAGTCAGAAGTAGTCAGTCCTCTCTTCTTTAAACATGCTGCTGTTTCTGCACTTATTGCATCTGTTATTCTTTGGCTCTTACCAATCTGTTTCCCTGTTGGAATGTGTGATTATCACCTGTCTCATGTGTGGAATGTGTGATTATCACCTGTCTCAACCTTTGGCTCCCCACATTCTACCATGGTGCATAAGAGATCATGTGAATGTCAATAAATGAATGAAATGATACTTAATTTTTGTTTTATTTTAAAGATGTGGGGGGTACAATTCAGGGTTAGGTATACAAATGTTCATATGCAAGTACCCTTGTTGATGAGGTGTGTCCCTCCCTCCTCTGGCAGGTTCCCTCAACTGCCAATCCCACCCCCCACTTCCCTGGCAGTTTCCCACTACTGCCAATCCCTTTCTTATAGTATTGTGATAATTGTTCAAGGTTTGCTTATGAGTGAGAACATATGGTACTCTGTTCTTTGTTTCTGTGGTGGACCACTGAGTATGATAGACTAAATCCATCCAAGTTGCTGCAAGGCCCATATGTTTGTCCTTATTGAGGAATGTATAATATTCCATTGCGATATGCACAAATACTAGAGAAATTTTTTTTAACTCATTAGAGTTTAATTGCTTATTCTGTATGAACATGCCACAGATTCAAAATATACCTTATGAAAAACACTCCATGTATCTTAAGAACCACTAAGCACAAGAAAAATACCTTACCAGAGACAGCAAGGAATACACAGATTGTATAACACAACAAACATAACTTTGTAAACATCTTGCTCAACAAAATAATTAAATAACATAACAAAAAATGTTTTCAGGCCGGGCTCAGTGGCTCAACTGTAATCCTGCGCTTGGGGAGGCCAAGGTGTGTGAATTGCCTGAGGCCGCGGGTGCGAGACCCGACTGGGCAACTTGGCAAGACCTCATCTCTACAAAAAAAAAAAAAATTAGCCAGGCATGGTAGCGCGTGCCTGTAGTTCCAGCTACTTGGAAGGCTGAGGCGGAAGGATCGCCGGAGCCCAGCAGGTTGAGGTTGCGGTGGCCGGGAGCGTGCCACTGCACTCCAGTCTGGGCGACAGAGTGAGACTCCAATTCAAAAAAAAAAAAAATGTTTTCAGAAGTGCATGAACACAAAATGTTTCAAACAGTGAAGAGAAAAAAAAAAAGCCAAACCACAGTCTTGTTCATCTTTTCAATACTGCTGTATCTCTGATGTTTACTCATTCAACAAATACTATTAAGTATTTGGTCTGGGCCAACCTGTGACAGGTGTGATATAAAAGACAAAAAACCATTGTGAAGGGGCACTTAAAACAGACTACCCCCCAATCACCATAAGGACCTACCCCCACAACAAAGAAAAGGTTTAAAAAGAATTCAGGATGTTGTCGAAAATGCAGTATCTTAATTTTTAATGCTTCCTTCAAAATGCTGAATAAACAAAGATAGTACATTCAACAGGCCTGACTCACTGAGTCAAGAATGGAAAGGTTTGTATTACTGGTCTAGTCAACTTCTTGAATAATTTCAGAAACATTGTGCTGAACAAAATAAGGCAGACACAGACACAAAAATGCAAATGGCATGCAAGGATCTCTACATATGAAATTCTAGAATAAGCAAAATTAACCTATGATAACAAGGAGGACTGGAGACAGCGTGAGGTCACATTTTGGTTGACATAATATGTTAGATCTTAAAGGGGCTAGGGTTATGCCTGGATGCTTATAAAAATTAGTACACATTAAGCCAGGCTCGGTGGCTCAGCCTGTAATCCTGCGCCTTTGGGAGGCTGAGGTGAGTGGATTGCCTGAGCCCGCGGGTTCGAGATCCGCCTGGGCAAGCGAGACCTCATCTCTACAATAAATCAAAAAAT